>PVKM010001978.1:0-70048 GCA_004027735.1 Carollia perspicillata
ATGTAAAAGACCAGTACTTGGAAGATTATAAGACACTGAAGCAAGAAATAGAAAATACAAATAAGTCAAGCATATACCATGTTCATTGATAGAAAGAATTAACATCATTAAAATGTCCATACTACTGAAAGTAATCTATAGAATCAACACAATTCTTATCAAGATTCCAATGACATATTTCACAGAACTAGAACAAATATCAGAGTTTATATGTAAGTATGAAAGCTCCTGCACAGCAACAGCAATCCTGAGAAAGGACACAGTTGGAGGAATTACGCTACCTAATATACCATATTTTGCTATGTAGAGTGTGCACTTTCTGTCCAAATTTTTGAGGGAAAAATAAAGATGTGCATTATATATGGGTAGTACCTGAAGTACTTTGTATCTGTTCTTCTGTTTTGTAATTATTTGTTACATAAATTTTTTTTACCATAGTATGTTGAAAAATCAATGCTAAAATTACTTTATAATATGAAAAGGTATCTAAATACAAACCAAAAATGGAATTAAAAATTAAAACAAAAGATTTTTTTCCTGAAAGTTTGGGCCAAAAACGTGTGTACATTATACACAGCAAAAAATAGTAATTTATACCATAAGGCCATAGTAATAAAATAGCATGGTAGTGGCATAAAAACAGAAACATAAATGAATGGAACAGAATAGAGAGCCCAGAAATAAATCCACACCTTTATAGTCAGTTAATATTTGACAGCAGAAGCAAGCAAATTCAGTGGGTTAGATAGTTTATTCAATAAATGGTGTTGGGAAAATTGGACAGATACGTACTGAAAAACAAAACTAGACCACCTTCTTACATCACACATAAGAATAAATTTAAAATGGATTAAAGACTTAAATGTTAGACCTGAAACCATAAAAATCATAGAAGAAAGCATAGGCAGCAAAATTTCAGACTTTTCTTGTAGCAATATTTTATCAGATATATCTCTCCAGGCAAGGTAAACAAAAGAAAAAATAAACAAATGGGACTACAGCAAACTAAAAAGTTTTTGCACAGCAAAGGGAAGCATCAACAAAATAAAAGACAACCTCGCAAAGTGAAAGAACATATTTGCTGATATATCTATCTGATAAGGGGTTATTATCCAAAATTTAAAAAGATTTTACAAAACTCAACACCAATTAACAAGCAAGCCAATTAAAAATGGGCAAAGGACCTGAACTGATAATTCTCCAAAAAGGACATACAGATGGCCAATAGACATATGAAAAGATGCACCATGTCACTAATCATAAGAGAAATGCAAAGTAAAACCACAATGAGATATTATCTCACATCTGTGAGAATGGCCATAATTAATAAATCAATGACAAGTGGTGGCGAGAATGTGGAGAAAGGGGAACCCTTTTGCACTGTTGGTGGGAATGCAGACTGGTGCAGCCACTATGGAAAACAGTATGGAGATACCTCAAAAAATTAAAAATGTATCTGCCTTTTGACCTAGTGATCCCACTTCTGGGAATGTATCTGAAGAAATCCAAAACACTAATTTGAAAGAACATAAGCACCCCAATGTTCATTGCAGCATCACTTACAATGGTCAATGTATGGAAGCAGTCCAAGTGTCTATCAGTAGATGAGTAGATAAGACAACTAGTGGACATTTAAACAATGGAATACCCTTCAGCTGTAAAACAAGAAGAAAATTTTACCCATTGCAACAGTATGGATGGACCTGGAGAACATTAGGCTAAATGAAATGAGCCAGTCAGAGAAAGACAAATATCATATAATTTCACTCATATATGGAATCTAATGAACAAACAACTAACAAGGAAAATAGAGACAGACTTCTAGATAGACAGAAGGATGACAGCTAAGGGCTTGGGAGAGGTTAGGTGGTAGAGGGATTGAACAAAGAGGAAAAAAGACTCATGGACATGGACAACAGTGTGGCGGTGGGGAGGTGTGCAAAAGGGGACTAAATGGTAATGGAAAAAATATACACCAAAAAGAAAAAAAAAAGAAAAGAAAAATCCCCCAAATTTAGTGTGTGGAAAAACCACTATATTTTAAAAAATCTTTCTAAATATAAACATAAAGAGGACTAGCTAAGATCAAATAAGGACAATATTTTAAAAGACATCCTGGAATTGGGCAAAGGATCGGAACAATTAACATATTCTAAGTAAAAATGTAGAACATAATAAAAAGAACACTGGGCCTTTTTTTCGTGCAATGAATGTCAGAAAACGTTAAAGTTTAGAGTTTTCTGATTCTGAAACAATGCTTCAGAGGCAGAAGTCTTCAGCAAGTAGCTCGAATGACCACCCTATTAATGAGAGGGTAAGTTAGCAAGAGTGTCAGTGATCTGCCTAAGGTCACAGATGATCTTAGGCGTGGGTTCCCACTCTCTGGGTCAGTATGCTTCGTTATATTCAAAGGGATCAAACTATTTTTGATTAACCAGTGGAAAAGGGAGACACAGATCGTGACCAAGGCAGACAGGCAGACTGGAGGGTAAGAAGGGATGCAGGATCCCCTCTCTTGAAGAGGGGGAGGTAGAGGCCACGCTGCTCCCAGACAGCTTCGGTGAGCGGTGGGGACTCGGTCAAGATTGAGCTAACCCATCCCTGGGCTATAGGCTGTTGGGCTCTAAGCAAAAGGTACACTCTAAGTGCTGGAAATTACTAGTGAGCTCACCTAGAACACATCCATCACGGGCGTGAGAACTGTGCCAAGCTACATGATGGATCTGTAACCACAGGCAGGTTCCCTTTAATACTGGCTGACGCTTTTTCTGAAACACTGGCTCACCCAGGATAGTTTGCTGAAATCTAGGCATCTAACTGCCTGAAGCTACTCAATATATTTTACTTTTTTATCTTTTTTTTTTCCCCTCAGAGAGGGATTTCAGCAGATTAACTAAGAGCACAGGCTGAGTTGGATGCCTAGGTTTGAACCCTGGTTCCATCATTTATCAGTTGCTGGATTTGGGGAACTTAACTTTTCTGCTCCTCTGTCTCCGCACCTGTAAAATGGGGAAAATAGCTGTAGCTACCTCATAGGTTTGTTATGAGAATAAAATAAGTTAATGACTAAGAAATGTTTAGGAAATCGCCTGACATACCTACAGGTAGCACCCAACACATGCCAGTGATTATTTTGGTTTGTGTCAGCACAATTGTTATAGACTGAACACAAAAGTGGGTCATAGCAACTATGTTTTGGGGATTCTGTCTCACCTGTAACCTCTTTCTTTAAGAGGTGCCTTGGCCCTTACACCTGCTGAATGGGCTGGTCTAGGCTCCCCTATAAATATGTTGTGCCTGTCCCTTTCCCCCCTAGCTGCAGATTACTAGATTGGAGGCAATAACCTGATCCAGAAACAACTCAGTAGGCCTTTGGATGGCCATAGATACTCCAGTCATTTGGGAAAAGGTCATAAGAATTCATGCCCAAATCAGGCCGAGATCAGAACAAAGTCATATGCCAACTGAACTTATGAGAACCAAAACAGTGAGGAAGCAGAAGCTTGTCCATGGGGTGAAGGGCGGAGCAGCCATTCTAAGAAAAGAATGGATGAGAAACTATGAGAGAGTGAGAGAATGGAGGAAAGGGAAGGGAAGAAAGGCACAATGAGACGAGACTAGAAAAGGAAAGAGCACCTCAAGCCCTTAACGTTTTCCTTGTGCCGAGTTCTAGTCTCTATGGATCCTTTCTGGACTTCATGCAACTTCTCAACACTTACCACTTGTTTACTTGAGCTTGTTTACATAAATTTTGTTCTTTTATTGTAATATATTACTGTAACCACAGAAGTATATATAGCATAGGAATCCCCAACTTATAGATAGGACCCCAAAGTTTTACTTGGTAGCTATTTAGACCAGGTACTTGTTGTCACATATCTCTCTCATTGTATTAATTTGTTTGGTGTGGTTTGAGATTCTAGCAGGGAAAGGAGTATAGGGCAGCCAGCATCCAATCACCTTTGAAGTTCTGATCAGGAACTTGACTGAGTAAGGGTCAGGTTCATCTTGTCATTTATTGCTCTGACTTTTCCCCAAATTCTCAAGATTCTGGGAGGAATAAAATTTGCCTCTCCTCATAATAAGGTCTTTTTCTTGTGACCTTGAAATATACTCACAAAAATGATTACCTCCATGTTCAGGGATTTTTGATCACAGGAACCTTTAACATAATAACATAAAGTGTTCACTATCTAAGTTCTTTTAGTTGCAGCCCATCCAACGTGTGTTTCGAGGACAAAGAGCCTCACAAAATACTGATAGGTGTTACTGGAAAACAGGGATGTGGTGCCAAAATAAATTTAGCTTGAGTTTAAGCAAAGTCAAGCTGGGCTTCTGAGAGATTTTAAAATGCTAATGTGCAGTAGGAATCTTTAAGAAGGGGAGAGAACATGCACCAGTGCCCAAGGCGCCACTTTTTCATGGAGTGTAGTGACATCGAGAACCCAGTTGAGAAACTTGAAACTAGATCGAAGGCTCTCAAAAACATCTTCATCTTCCCTGGGAACATTTGGCAGTCTAAAAACATTTGTCACAAGTTGGGAGAGTAGGGTGTGTGCTGTTGAGTTTGGTGGACAGAAGCCAGGGATGCGGCAAAACATCTTACAATGCACGGGGCAACCATCCATAACAAAAAACTATCTGTTCCCAGATGTCAGTAGTACTGAGGTGGAGAAATCCTGATCTAGATCATAGTAACTTGATCCAGTAATATTAACAGAAAGTTAAGGAGTAGAGTGTGGTGTGGCCTGGGTGGGCCTGAGGCTTCTTTGGTCCAGCCCTCTTTCCTAGGGCCAAACACCTCATGAAAAACCCTTGAATGTCTCAGAATGTGTACTAGAGTAAGTTCTCTGCAGGCTGCCCATGTACCCAGTCAACAAAAAGCTTTTTCAGGGCTCTGTCCTATTATATTTATTCTTTTAAAACTATTTCAAATTTGCAACATAAAAGGAAAGTAAAGATGCAATAGGTATTGGTAACTCCCCCCGCCTTAGCCTCACCCTTTCTCAAGATTTACTCAGTCTTATTTATTTCCACCACATGCCCTGGGAATAAGTTGTAGTGGGGGCATCCCCGGTTGCCACCGCGGGGCGGTTTTGAGTGCTGTCTTTTTCCTCCCTTCTTTCTGCATCAGCTATTCCTGCAGTGTCCTGGGCTCCCCTGGAGGTGCACTGCCTTTCCTCCCAGATGGAGAACTCATTCCTGTGAGTGTGCAAGCACACCAACGCCTCATTCCTCCACAGCTAGGGAACATGCTCATGGTGCAGAAAGAGGACAAATTCACCTGAAAGTATTAGGCATCTGTATTTCAGTGCAGCCATCTCTCAAATCTAGCCTGTGAAGTCAAAACTCACACGGGAGAATGCTTTTCAGAGATATTCATTATTAGGAAATATCATTGCCAGAGGCAGAAATGGCCCGCGAAACACAGGGTTTGGATTCTTTCCTGACCCAGCTGCACCATATTAGGACACTTCTTGCTGCCCCCTCTTCCAGCTCACTAGTCTTCCCAACCTCCACGGAGGTTCCCCAGTTTGTCTTGGAAGGCAAACGCTCTGAGATGCCTGGGAAAGGCCTCCTCATTGGGGCGCAGCGAGTGAACTGTGCCCAAAATAACACCGCTGCCCATTTCTCCTGGCCCTTTGCAGCCACCGGTTGACCACTAGAGCCAGTCAACTGTATACAGAAAGCTATGTTCCCACAGATACGACAACTATGGGGAGGTGTTGAGAAGTTCGAGATATCGAGTATTGAGAGGTTAAGATGTTCCTCACATTTCTGAAATAAATTTAGAACATACTTTCGGCCTGCTCATTAACATGTTGTTATTAAGTATTAATGTCAATATTTTTTTCAGTAATAAAAGCAAAACGATTTAATCAAAATTTTCAGAAGACTCGTTATATAGGAAAACTTTTCAGATTTACTTAAGGGTTTGGTATGGAAGAGAAGAATTTACTTCCACCTTGGTAGCACTGCTAACAGGGGAAGTGTTTCCTCTGTCAGAGTTGGGCAGGCCTGCTAACAAGGTCTCCAGCTGCGACAATCCAGCGGAACACAAGATGCTCTTGACCCCTCGTGCTAGGAAGCAATGGTGTCTGCCCAACTGTTCCTAAGGACGAGTGAGCCAACACAGGCACTGGCCTCGCATTAAAGCGATCTTCTTCTCCTTAGCATGGGTCCAGTCCCTGTCTTTCTTTCACCTCTGGCTCACTTAGATTTTCTCCTGGAAGGTCTTAGGGAACTGCTAACGTCAGTTTCATCTGAAATATTTCCAGGCAGGCACAACATCTAGAAGTTGCTGGGTTATGGTGATATAAAGCTGAGGGTGGAACCTGAGTTGTTTTTGCTTTGTATGCGGAATTAATACCCCTAACTAATCCTGTGTCAATAGTCAAGGTGTTGGGAGAAGAAATAACATGAGACGCTGCTGCCATAGAAACTGCTGATGACTCTGCTCTGTCACTGTGGCTTTGGGAGTCGTATAAAAGAGCTCAGTTTTAATAATTGAACAATAAAAAATGAGTTACTTTTCTTCAAAAGACTGATTTTATAGCTATGTCTCAATTCCCCAAGATTATCTATCAGCGATAAGGCCAAGGCCACTTAATATCCACAGTCTAGGGAGGGATTCAATTAGCAAATTCATGTGTGTGGATTCACACTTGAATTTCTGTGCAAATTCTGGTTTAGGTGAGACTCTTGGTACTGGCTATGAGTTAGGAGTGTCTATGCATTTCATAGATCTTGTGTTCCAAGCCGGACTCATTTATTTGTGTGTGTTAATATTCACACAGGATCTTAAAAAAACTACACAAGGGTAGATGTGAAAACAGAAGTACAATGAATGAATGTGTCATTTTTCTAATGGCTGAAGATTTTTGGCAGCACTTAAAATTTAGTCTGTGTGCCTGTGTGCGATGGTGAGTGCATGTGATGGTGAGTGTGTATGCGATGGTGAGTGTGTGTGTGTACACAAGACGAAGCACATCACACAAGAAAAGATCTGCTCCCCTTTAAACCTTCAAGCCCTTAGCATAGACATAAGTACTTATTTCAGAGAAACGTTTTCTGAAATTGAAATCTTTATGGTAGAATCTGCCATTTTCAGGGAGATTTAAGGAATGTTTGCTTTGGGAGAATTCAGGAAAATTGATCAACATGAAAACCATTTGATTAATTTTTTTGAGTTTTGTGGTCATTTTTTTTGACAAACAAAAGGAAAAATGTGGACTTTTTTATTTGGGAGCAAAGAACCAACAGTTATTTAATATTTAGTAAATAAGAGCCAACAGTTATTTAATCTTTTAAAAATAGGAAGCAACAGCTAGTTAATCTTTTTAAAATAAGAAACCATACTATATCAGAAGCAGCTAAGCTATCCATCCCTTTTAACTAGTATGAACATCTCTGAAGTCTACAAGTCCTCCTTCATGTCTAACCTAAACATATCTTGCTGACACCGCTGGCTACTTCTTATTTTTGCCTCCGTGCTAAAAGAAAACAGATCTGCATTTTCACAGCAACACATTTTTTACTAAAAGCCATTATTAAGTTGTTCCTTCGGCATTTCTTCTCTTGACTAAATAACACCAACTCCTTTACCTTTTTTAAATTAATAGGTTCTATTTTCTAGTTGTTGTATTATTCCTGTAACTTTTCTCTCCACATCTTTTTATAAAAATGCAGAACCATAAAAAAAGCAAATTTTCTGTTGAGTGGGGAGAGCAAGTCAGAGACAGCCAAGAGTGCTTACTTGGTATGGGTTTTGCAAGATTCTTCTGACCAGGAGACC
This sequence comes from Carollia perspicillata, assembly GCA_004027735.1. NCBI lineage: Eukaryota > Metazoa > Chordata > Mammalia > Chiroptera > Phyllostomidae > Carollia > Carollia perspicillata. Next base: position 7,796 of record PVKM010001978.1, read on the forward strand.
TGCTGAGCTTGCATGCTTCCTAAAGGCTCCCCTCCTCCACCGGCCCTTTGCAGGTTCGTAAATACATCACTGCTCCAACCCTGGCTTGAGGCCTGAGTGTAGGGACACAGTCAATAGCACATAACTGACTGTCCAAGTCCTTGACTTGAGGCCTGAATGCAGGGGCACTCACCCTTGTCCAAGTGCTCTTGGGCCACCAATGTCCAGAAGTTCCCTTCTCCCTCCTCCTCCCTTTACCTCCCCATACAGCTTATCCTCACAGAACCCTTTCTTTGGTAAAGAAACCAAGATTTATCTTTGCTGCTTTTTTTTAAATCTTAGCAATGGGAGTTTTCTGTCTTATTTTACATTAAAAAACCCTGTTTTTACTGTGCTTTATATTTATATTTTCACACTTCAGATGGGAAAAGAGAGCCCTGTGGCATGGCAGATGTGTCAGTGGGAAGCTGGGGCTTCAAACCATGAGACAGCACTGTCCCCCCACCTGTCCCCTCCTACCAGCACCGAAGAGGACGAGTTCACAAGGGCAACCTGGTCCTGAAAGTGTGCCCCTGTGGAGCCTTGACAAACCCATCCCTGAAGCACCTACTTCTGGTAATAAAACATTTAATGTATTTGTGGGCTAAAATGATCTCATCTCCCTTTTTTCACCATGCGTCCTTCCTAGCTTTTCTCTATACATCTATAAGTCTGTTTTATAAAATTCCTCATTGCATTTTTCCCCAGACTGGACTGAGTCAGTAACCCCTCCCGATGCCATGCACACATGCCATTGTTTCTGTGCTCCAAATTGCTATATTTCAAGTCCTTCCAGTATGAGGACCCCATTTAAAATGTCCATAGATTGTACATGAGTACAGTTGTACTTCATACAACAAAGCACTACTCAAATTTAGTAATGCTTGTGAATAATTTTTTTCTAATCACAATAGTACCTGTACACCTTTGAAAAAACAGTTGCCCATATGTGGGATACCTAACTCTTTTTTTGAATTTTTACTTATTTAATAGTTCAAGTACAGTTTTCTGCCTTTTCTCCCCACCCCACCCAAACACCCAGACCTCCCTACCTCCTTCCCCTGATTCCAGCCGCTCCTGCATTTTTGTCCACGTGTCCTTTATACTTGTTCCTGCAAACCCTTCACCCTTTTCCCCTGAAATTTCCTCTTCTCTTCCCTCTGGTCGCTGTCAGCCTGTTCTTAATTTCAGAGTCTTTGGTTATATTTTGCTTGTTTGTTTGTTTGTTTTGTTGATTAGGTTCCTGTTAAAGGTGAGATCACATGGTATTTGTCTTTCACCACCTGGCTTATGTTGCTTTGCATAATGCTGTCCAGTTCCATCCATGCTGTCACAAAGGGTAGGAGCTCCTTCTTTCTGCTGCATAGTAGTCCATTGTGTAAAAGTACCATAGCTTTTTTATCCATTCACTTACTGATGGGCACCTAGGTTGCTTCCAACACTTGGCTATTGTAAATTGTGCTGCTATGAACATTGGGGTGCATAGGTTCTTTTGGATTGGCGTTTCAGGGTTCTTAGGATATAATCCTAGCAGTGGTATTGCTGGGTCAAAAGGCAGATCCATTTTTAGTTTTCTGAGGAAATCCCATACTGTTTGCCACAGTGGCTGCACCAGTCTGCAATCCCACCAACAGTGCACTAGGATGCCTAATGCTGATGTTTTTATAGACCACACTTCGTGGACCTATGAACTTGCATGCCCCTGGCCAAGACAGGCTGCCAGTGGTCCTCAAGTACACATGGAAACCGCTGTTCCATGGTATCTTTTATTGCTCTAAATGGTCATGATGATACAATAGCCCTAAAGACTGGTTGTAGGTCTGAATTTCTATAATTTTACTGCAGGAGATAAGAGTTTACTGAGAGTTTCCCAAGCTTGTCTGGTATCAACAATACTACTGATTAAAATCTAACTGCAATCTATGGGTGGTGAGAAAAAAGAGTGGAAAAACACATCTGGAATTTCAGATTCCAGCTAATATCCTAAACGTTTCAATTAGGACTTTTATCTAAATTATATTAAGCTTACTCTATATATCATGGATGAAGCATGCAAACATATATGTCAGACTCAGACAAGTGTGACAACTTATGCATGATGGTTATGCTCAAGTGCCTCGTGGCATGAATTCAAACCTCTACCAGTATGATGACAAAGCCTGAGCATTTTGCATGACAGGAGGCTACAAACCTCTCTGATAAGTTCAGCATAAAGGAAAACAGTTGCTCCTAGTGCTGGAAAATCACAAACAGCTCTGAAACTAAGCAAGAGAGACCCTGGCTTAAAAAGAACATGGAAAGCTCTATTCTTTAGCAGGCGTATCTATAAATCTAGGAAACATATCTAATCTATTATTGCTCATTATCAAAAGTTATAGATTAATAAACCCAGTAAATCTATTTCATTTGCCTTCTCTGTGCATAGCCCTGTGTGCCAGCAATGCATAATTCTCCCAAGTAATTAGCTAATATTTTTGGTGATGGTGAGTCTTTTGGATCCTGGACAAGCTGCATCTGTCAACATTTAGGATGGTAAAGGCATCAGTTAGTAGAAATACTCCATAATAACTCACGTGGTGTGGATTTTCTTACTCTCTCCTGTTTTCTCTCCAATCTTTTCCTCTCCTAGGTGTTAATAATTAGAAAACTTACATGTGTTTGAACCTTGCTGTGAAGAATGAGCGAAGGAATGCACACTGCCAAATGGGGAGGGAGATGTATGGGTGAGCCTCCCCAAAGCACAGGAGCCATCAGCGAAACTGCCAGCTCAGAAGTAATGCAGCTTCAGTGATAAAAGAATGCCACATCTTTAAGGAAAGCAACCTGCTGAAAGGGAAATGCTATCTTGCCAAACAAAATAAAAAAACTCCCTTTGCTCTGGATTCAGCATACAACATAGAAATATATGGTGCCCTTAACATTGCAGGCTTGTATCGGACACTTAATCCTAATGCACACTGGATGCCAAGCTACCTGCTGGCCTGGTAAACCCTTCTCATGCCTGGATTTCAGCAACAGCATCGTAACCGCTTTCTCTGCTACAATGCACACTCAGCAATCATTCACCAATCACCTCTTATTTCCAAGCACCATTCTAGTCATCTGTCTTACTCTCCACTCATCCCTCTGACCAATCTTTCTTCATTCTTCACATTAGAGTGAGAATGATTTTTCTAAAACATAAACCTGGTCACGTGGTTTTTCCTGCTGTAAACTCTTCACGGGCCTTCCATTGTTTTTGGAATAAAGTTCAAAGCTCCTTGGTATAGCTAACGAAGCTTTTCACAATCTGAACTTGGCCCCATCTGGGGTCCTGAGCCCAGGCCCTGTGTCTGAGCTCCCCTCAGGCCTCTCCTACCCATTCCCCTTTGCAAATGTCTAATACAATGTGTGTCTTCCATCCACGGCTTCTTGAGGCAGTCAGCTGATGTGAAGTCTGTGCACCTGCCTTGTTGCTGCTCATACAGTGAGCACTAAGTCATGCCTATGTTCACCACTTTAAATACATTGTTGCCATGCTAATTTTAACCTTTTTAGCTTCTCATTGAGGAAGTTGTCCAGAAACTCGGAGCAACCAAATTGAAAGTTCAAGGGAATCTGGGTAAGAGGAGTAGGAGGTCTAGGCAAGAGAAGAAGTATGCATAGGAGGACGGTACACCAGGGCCAGTAATCTAACAGCTTCAAACATACAAAAAAATCCTCTTCATTTTTTAAGAGTAATTATAAATGAAAGGCTTAAATTTATAAATGTTTACACATTAATCAGCTAATCAGATGAAGAATGATGAATGATGGTAATAAAATGTAATTCCTATAATATTCTATATAAGCATTAAATGCATTGGCAGGTGGTTCCTTTTCCATCTCTGTCTCTCACTGTGTAGCACAGAGCAGTTTTACCTTTCTGGTTTTATTTCCTCAACTGTAGGATGAGCAGGTTAAAAGAAATGAGCTTTAATGCCATGTCTAGCTCCAGATTTAATAATGTTATAAGCATGTTTTTAGAAATGTGTAGGGTATAAAAACATAATTAATCCTAGAGTTTAATGTCATAAACCATAATCAGATTAGCTGTATGGTTAAATAGCATTTCTGCAATTTAGGTGTATCACCACCAGCCTGAGGTGATGTGCTTGGATCATGCAATTCAAGTAAAAAATGATTTGTATTTGATGAAGGGATTAATGTATTTTCTTTCCTTTTATTATTGAAGAAATAACTATGCATTAAGTAAATTTGGCAACATTTTACTGTAAGGAAACAATCTGGGATTGTTCTCCCTGAGGATCTTCTTTTACTTGAACCAGTAAATACGATTCTGATGTCTGAAGTCCTTTTGATGGGATGTCCTAAATTTTTGATCTTTCTTAATGTAAAATTGCCTATGATTACCAGTTTGGAACTTTTTCTTTTTTGCATTAGCCATAGTCTATTTCGATACTCTCATATATTGGTTTCAGCATCTTTGCTTTGAATGGCCTCTCTTCTGTACTGAGGAAGCGAAGACACTTCCAAATAGGGGCATGGCGACCTTCAGATAGCAGCATTGACTCATCGTAGCTCTTAAAGCTCTGGCCCCGGACTAGAGTCACATTACAGGCTGGTTGTTTCCTCACCTAAGTTGCCACAACTGCAACTTTTCTCAGCTCCCATCCATGGGAAAAATCTGATTTGGCCAAAAGCATCATTCTCACTTCAGAAAAATTGAGTCTCAGTTATTGATCCATCAGATTGATTAAGGGGAAAGATTTGGGATCCCTTATGTTTTATCTTCCGATTTAATCTTTTCTTTAATCCTTGCTCTTTCTCTGCTGTTACTGTTTCTGCTTTCTTTACTTTTCACTTAGTATCACACCTCACTACTCTTCTGTGTGCCCAAAAGCTATTTTCCCTAGAGAACACTATCAGTTTTTGTCTGACATTTCTCACCACCATTAAATCTTATTACTTGTAACTTTTTCCCTCACACCTATGTTTTTCTTTCAAGTGATTTAAAATCTCACTATGCCTCTAGAGCTTTACCTTTTGTTTGAAAACTTCCTGTCGAAGTGTTATTATTTCACTTTAAAAATATCTCAGGATTGAAAACATCACAAGGATGTACATCTAGTAAAGTCTGTTTGGACTTCTCTATTTTATGTATTCAATTTCATATGAATATTAAGTGATATTTATATGCTTTTAATCACAGAGAAAGAAATATTTGGAAAATAAAATGTGTTTTTATCAATTCATATAAAGAAACTGTTGAACATTGCAGTAAACCACAGGTGGTAGATTCACATTAGCAGATATCCTCAATTTAAAAAAAGAAAATAGATTTATAAGAATCTTCAATTCCTTTGATTCTCTTTTATGCCACCAAATTAAATGATCCTGAATATCATCACATATTAATTTATGGAGCTTTGTTCTATAGCACCAAATTGTTTTCTTCACCCCTTTGAGCTTCTGTTTTGAATAATTCACTATGGCTTACTGCATCCAGCATTATTCAAAAATCTCTCCAAGTTCCAAAAAGGTTTTCTTAATTTTAGAAAGTCCATATGCTTAGCTTCTGTTGATAAGAGCTTTCTGGAGACATAAATGGATATGGAAAAATCTGCCAGTGAATAAAGTATATTCTTTCATATATTTTTAAGTGTCTATGGGAGAATAAAGTAAAGTTCCCAATTCTTGAGGATAGAAATATTGAACAAATGTACATACTAGGTAAAGGCATCGTGGAAGAAAATGTCTTGGCTTGTCAACATATTTCTATTAATATTACCCATTCAGACTGGCTGTATGGCACTTTTGTTTTCCAATACAAGAAAAAGTACCCATATCTATCCTGACTGGGCATGAACTACTGTTACTTTGTCTCAATGAGACAATGAAACAATAGCATGGGAAGATATGAAAGTCATGAGGGATGGTGGAGAGAGCAATGAAATGGTATTCAGGAGAGGTAGACTCAAGCCTTTCCTTAGCCACTAATCTTGTAAATTGAGCTTGTCCCTGGGTGGATTCCTGCTCTGTGCAGATGGAGGGGGTGGAGTGGAGGCCCTCTTATTCCAGCAGTAAAATGCAGCCAGCACTCAGGCAGACTTAGAGCTAAGTTGAAGGCTAAGAATTTCAAATATATGTTATTGAAAAGATTAAGGAGAAAGTAATTTAGCAGATTGGCTGAATAATAACACTGTGGCAATGTTCACATATATTAAAATTTCAAGGATCATGGCAATTATTTGTCACGGTTCATCGTATGTGCTAATCACTTAGGAAAAGAAAAGCCTGCACCCCATTGGTGGCACAGCATGGATGGTGGTTAGAGAAATTAACAGAGCAAGGCACGGCTGGGCTTTTATTCTCTTAATGGTGTGGGTTCGGAACACTACATCTCTTAAGTGATCGCCTTCTCTTAAAAACATGTGCCTAAAACTCACTTTTTATGGAAAGTTCTTGATTGCTTAAAATCCTGGACAAACCTATTTTGCACATGAAGGTTGAAGCTCAGAATGCCTATTTCAAATAAACTAAATAATTTCTCTTTATTTGACATATACTATTTTGAAAGTTTATTTTTTAAATCAAAATGTAAAATACAACAGTTAAGATGGTGTGCAACATCATAAGGAGAAACATACCAAAGATGTACAGAGATAGCTTAGAATGAAACATACACAGAGTTCATTTTACTTATAATGAAAGAAATGTCACAGTTAGTGGTGAAAGATCAACAGATTGTTATAGAACAAGTGGCTAGCTATTTATGGGAAAAAAACCCCTAATATCTTTGTCTCATATTCATTCACCACCAAGAAATTATGTATATATTGGGGATAGCTATAAATAATAAAGCTCAAACATCCTAAGTAAAAATATAAATGATAAGTTATAGAAAATCATATACAAAATAACACAGTAAAGGTAACAATTTTAGATTTCTGAGTGATCTGAAAGAATATACTGAAATATAAAAGAAAGATCACAATCTGGTGAGAAAAACTATGGTGGGGTCAACAATATGATGATAGCCATAGACTACAAAACTCTTCCAAATCTTTAAGAAAAACATTATGATCCAAATTAGTAAATAAGCAATAACTCTAATGGAAAACTTGCAAAGAAGAAAAAATTATGAGTAAATAGTATGATGTCACTGGTAATCAAAGTGATTTGAATTAGAAAAAATAAATATAATAGTTTATTATGAAAATAATAAATCATGAGAAATAATTTTACACACTGTAGAATATATGTAAAAGTATAAATGTATTTTCAAAGTAATTAGTTCATCAAATATAATCATATGGCTTGACTCAGTAATTGAACTATTATGAATTTACTCTCATTAAGTAATTGGAGATAAGGAAAAAAATCTCATGCATAGTAATATTCATCTCAGTATTTTGCATAAGAAAAAACCTTAAATGGATCAAGAAAGATGATGATTGTTGAGAAACTTTCATACAAGTAGAAGTACCATATGGTTATTAAAAATAACTTGTGAGAAGTAACAGGTAATATCAGGAGAAAATGCTTCTATTAAAATGGAAGTAAAAAATCAGACCATGAAGTCATTTGCTCTACAATATCTCACTACATAGGTGTGTCATTTTTCATTAATAAACAAACAAAAAAGACCACCTTCCCAGCATATTGAATTAAATAGAAAATTGTTGGGAAGATGGTGATGTAGGCAGACATGGCTCGCCTCTTCACACAACCACATCAAAATTATAATTAAAATATAGAACAACCAGCACCCAGGAATGTCAGAAGTCTAGTTGAATGGAAGTCTGACTACTGTGGAATTGAAGAAACCACATCCATCCAGACTGGTAGATGGAATGGGCAGACCCCACACCCACGTGGATAAAAGTTCAGGAGGGATATCTTAGGAGTGAGGAGTCCAAGACCCACACCAGAAACCCACCCCCACCCCCCCAGCCCAGGATTCCAATGCCAGGAAGGTAAGTCTCCACAACTTCTGGCTGTGAAACCTAGTGAAGATTGAGTTGCGGAGGAGGCTGCTGGACTCCTAAGAAGTTCCTCTTGGGGAACCCACACATGGACTCACCTATTCAGACTCACTCCCTCTGAGCTCCAGCACTGCGGGGGCAGCTTGAAGGGCACCAGGGGTATACAGGGAGAGACCAAAGTGTTTGGCATCAAGGTGAGCAGAGGCCACCATTGTCCCTTTGCTGAGTCCTCCCCTCAACAGAGCCATAGGCTGGTGCCATATCTGAGACTCCATCAACCGGACTAACACTGTGTGACCCATCTTGGAGATCTACAGAGGCTCTACCCACCCAACTTACAGGCCCTTCCAAGCTGCTTTTCCATTAGAATGGCTGGTCTTGGCTCCTCAATCCTATCAAACAAGCAACAGCTGGTTTTGGTGAGCACTAGTGGCAGCCATACTAGAGTCACGGTTGGCTTCATTTGGGAATCTCAAAACCCAGCACAAGCAGCAGCTGTCTTAGATTGCTTTACAGCTCAGGCAGGGTGCCCTGGGTGAAATACAGGTGGGGGATGACTTTGGCCTGCACCACCCAGGAAACCCCAGGGTCAGCACACCCAATGGGCAGCTACAGACACTATCCAAATACCAAACCCTGCCTCTGCACAGCTGATCCTCCATGGAGGGTAGAGTTGGTGGTCAGTGGTCACAGCCAGTCCTTGCAGCTGACTGGCCTGGGTAAATCCCTCCAATTCATCCACCAATAGCAACCAATGCTCAACTATAAGAGGATGGTATACTCAGCCCACACAAAGGGCACACCTTGAGTACCCAGCTTGGGTGAAAGGGGAGGCTGTGCCACTGGACCCTATAGGACATCTACTATGTTAGGCCACACAACCAAGACATGGAGCCAAAGCAGCTCTATCTAATACATAGATACAAACACAGGGAGGCTGCCAATATGAGGAAACAAAGAAACATGGCCCAAATGAAAGAACAGAAAGAATTCTAGAAATAGAGCTAAATGAAATGGAGATAAACAATGATCAGATGCAGAGTTCAAAACACTGTTTATAACAATGCTCAAGGAACTTAATGAGGACCTCAACAGCATAAAAAAGACCAGTCAGAAATGAAGGATACACTAATTGAAATAAAGAACAATTTAGAGGGAAAAACCATGGAATGAATCACGCTGAGAATCAAAGAAATGATTTGGAACACAAGGAAGCAAAAAACAACCAATCAGAAGAACAACAAGAAGAAAAGAGAACCCCCCCCAAAAAAATGAGGACAGTATAAACAGCCTCTGGGACAATTTTGAGAAGTCCAATGCTCACCTCATAGGGGTGTCAGAGGAAGAGAAATATCAAGAAATTGGAAATCTATCTGAAAAAGTACTGAAAGCAAACTTCCCTAATTTGGTGAAGGAAATAGACATGCAAGTCCAGGGAGCACAGAGTCCCAATTATGATGGATGCAAGGAGGCCACTACAAGATACATCATTATTAAAATGCCAAAAATTAAAGATAGAGACTCTTAAAAGCAAGAAAAAAGAAGCTGGTTACCAGAAGATTTCCAGATGGGAGGGGAAGGAGGGAGAAGGGGTGAAGGCAAGGGGATTAAGAAGTACAAATAGTTACAGAATAGTCACAAGGATATAAAGTACAGTACAGGACATGGAGCAGCCAAAGAACTTATACTCATGACCCATGGGCATGAACAGTGGTGTGGGGATTGCCCGAGGGCATGGGGGGCAGTGGGTGCAGGGGATCAAAGGGGGAAAAATCAGCACAACTACATAAATCAGCACAACTAGCATAATCAATAAAATATAATTTAAAAAATTAGTAAACATGCAGAAAGAATGGCAAAAAAGAGAAAATTGTTGGTACTTGAACTTCTACATTTATCATCAAAGATACACAAAAAAGCCAAGGAAAATATTCCTGCCTTGCTTTCTATTGGTAGCATGGGAAGGAGAGACAGGAGTTTTGTAGTGTAGACAGGGAATACACAGAATCATTGTTTTTAAGTAAAGGCACTGTCAATTTTAAGGTAAAAATATTTCCTAAGAAGTCACTTAATCTTAAAGTTGGTTTTCGTGAAGTTTCTGCTCCATCCCTCTCCACCCCACCAACAGAGCCTTGAACTCCGGCTGTGGTCCTCTACCTCCTCGCACTTCCAGCCCCGTCGTGGTGTATCCTGATGTACCCTAGTTTGCTCTCAAGCATTTTGTACTTTTTCTCTTACCTTTTTCCTTTGGTTCTATTGTTGAACTCTCAATAACCATGATAATGGTTTGTAAAGAAAAAGGAACTAACTGCTTCAGCTCTGACTGCCCTTTATTCTCCTATAAAAAATCTTCTATAACTCATCACAGATACAGTGAAATTCTGACAGTTTTCTTATTATTCTGGGTTATAAAGTGAGCCAATCTTACACTTTCAGCCTCTTCTTCTTTTACTCCTGGGATAGTCTGCTTGTCTCGCCATTTCCCAAACATGTTCTGTTTTCTACTGGGTTAACCAAAAAGTTCATTGAGTTTTTTCCATAAAATAAAAGATGCATTTTTTTATTTCCACCAATAATTTGATTGATTTGGATACTTTGAGTATGCTGGCTATCTCCTGAGTGAGTGATATAATGTTGATTGTTCTCAATTAATGTCTTAATTTGATTGCTATCAACTTCAACTGGTCTACCCAACCATGGAGCATTGCCCAGTGAGAAATCTCCAGCACAAAACTTCGCAAGCCACTTCTAACACGTTCGATCAGTCACAGCACTTTCTCCATACACGGCACTAATCTTTTTGTGTTTCAGGTGCATTTTTACCTTTCTAGAGATAATAATACATAATATGCCAAAATGTTGAGTATTTTCTTCCATCTTCAATACTAAAATGGCTATGCAAAAATTCACCAGTTTTGGTAAGTTTTTTTTAAGTGCACACTGATATGACAGCTGTCACAATACAATCTAAGAAAATTGTTTCAAATGAAGTTAAAGACAATTTAGCACTACTAGAGCCATCTTATGAAAAAAACCAAATGAACTTTTGGGACAACCCATATATGACATTTCAGTTATAATGTGGTCTCCCTCACAAACTCTAATTGGGTACTTTCTTATAACTCACAAAAAATCTTGTTATAATTTAATATACTTGCTGAGAAATAAACTTTGGAACTGAACTCATGTTTATATTGAGACCATTAAGTTTGTAACTCAAGCACATTCTTTTAAAATAAAAGATTCTCTGTAATGTCCAACTCTCTAAAGTTTAGAATTTGTACAATTCATCTTGTGAAGATCTCACTGAAATTTCCAGTAAGTAAGTAGATTTTCTGGAGTAGATGCAAAAACTTTTCGAGTTGTAACACATTCTAAATCCTTTGACAATTAATATTGATGATTTTGGATCTATGAAAACGAGTACTTTCTAAAGTTCTTTTTCCATTCCTTAAAAAGACAATTTCTATTCATATATAGTTAAATATACAACAAATGCATAATGCCTATTACAGATAAGATACAAAAATATCACCAGTGTTTGAATAACATGTAAATTAATTGCATTATAGTGTACATGGTAACAAATAATTCAAAGTATCACTTGAAGTTCTTCCTAATCCTGATACTCCTTGGTTTTGTCACCTCTGAAAGAATCCTTGATAACTGCATGCTGTCTTTTTCCTCTTCAAAAAGGTCCACTCTCCATGCCAACCTCCACCCCCAAACCCCATGTTCTCAAGGGCAGGCTTCTGAATTTTTCATCAGATATATGGCCAGCATTGTTGTTATTTCACAGCTCAGCTGAAGTTAAAGTAGCTTATTTGGTGCTACTTAACAGGGCATAAGCATCTGCATCGCTGTGGAGCTTTTTAAAAATACAGACTTTCAGACGCCTCCTGAAATCTGCTGCATCAGAATGTATGGAGTGTGTGGCCTGAGTGTGTGTTTCCTCACAGCCATCCCCAGGGGAGAACCACTGTGTGTCATCATTAAGAAAGAAACCCCCGAGAACCAGTGCAGGTCTGACTGCTTCGGAGTTCGAGCTTGAGTTTCCAGGGGAAGATCTAACTCAAATCCCTGTCTGACCACATGACAGTTGTGTGACTATGTTATTTAATCTCTCGGAGATTAATTGCTCCTCTGAAGTTATGCGTTGAAATCAAAATGTTATTTTTGATAATCAAAATAAGGCATATAAGGTGCACGAATTTCCCTCAAAACAAATTTTCTGCTTTTGCCTCTAAAAGGAATGATTTTATATGAACCATCGTCTTTATACATTCTCCTTGTACTAGTTTTCACTTGGACAGATCTGACAGTTTCAGCGAAGAATCATAAAAATAATCGACTTTGCCCAGAAGAATTGTCAACTAAGACAAAGCTGGAGGGAAATTTATTTTCACCATTCTTAATATTTGATTTAGAAAGAAAATTGGTTGTTATTGGCCTTTCTCACTTTTTGAATAAAAACTGGAGACATAATCTCTTGGAAAAATTTGCATATCATTTCTAACAAACATGTTATGAGCATCCATCAAAACTCAATGCCACTCAATTTCTGGACAAAAACTAAATGATTATAGAGGTAATAGTGACAGCTGTTGGGTTGAAAGGTAGCAGAGAAATAGGAAGACATCAAGGCACTGGATGGCTGTGTATTCATGGCTGTTTTCTAAATCACTCTTTCTTTAAATGTAATATATTGGCCCCCACGGGAATGGTAGGGGTGTGTGTAAGATGTGTGTTCTAGGAAGCATCAAAGGTAAAGTTTCAAGTACAGAATGATTTTGACACAGTTGAGTTGATAGAGATGCTTTTGTCGTCTTCTTTTTGCTTTACTTGGGACACAGGCATCACACCCTGGGCTCTGTCCCCTCTCTACTGAGTACATGCCATCTGAGTTCTAGGCCATTGGCCTTTGGCGGAGGCACAAAGTAGAGGCCCACAGCCTTCTCTCCAGAGTCATGATTTCTCCTTAATTTTGGCTTTGTGGACTCCCTTACTTTCACACTAGTTCAACAATGCATTTTTAGGTGATGTTTTAAGAGGAATTTCAGGGTACCACTTCATCATATTGTCAGAAAAGTAACTCCTTTTTTTGGTATTCCGAATTACTCATTTGATAGCATTTAGTACATTCTTTTGTAAATGTCAATTACATTTTCTGTCTCTCCCAGTTGTGTTCATTCTGAGGGCAGAAACTGTTTTTACCGTGTACTTATTTATTCAGTAAAGAAATATTATTTAGTTCCTATTATTTACTAGGCACTGATGCACTGAGTTAGCTTCAATACAAAGGTGGTTTAAATTGAAATGCTCTATGAACTGAAATAGATGACACTTTAAAAATAATAGAAACTAACTTTTGTTGAATCATTTCTAGTTCGACAAATAGTCAGTTGTTCTGGTTAATGCTTTATATTTATTCTCATTATTCACGATGAATTACCCCATGAGTTTGCCATTTCTATTCATTTGAAAGGTGAGGAGACTGAGACTGAGAGAAGTGACTTGTATATGGCAAGAGAGAAGTGTGCTAGTTATTAATGTAAGCTAGCCGCGACCTAATTAAAAAATATAATCTCTTTCTATTGAATTCTGTTAATGGTTGCCTGTCGCTAGAAATTCAGTGTTATATACATAGATGCAGCAATTCAATTGAACATATGTAAAGGAAAGTGGGAGTATCCCTGAGGACGGACCCAGTCATAGGCTCTAGGTTATATTCAGGATCAAAGAGTGATTATCTCCATGAAAGAACGCTACTGTTCTTATCATAGCATGGAACCTTTTGCTAAAAGAATTCAACATCCATTATTTTACATGTAAAGAATTTTTATTGAGTCCTATCTTCAAACACCCAGGTGATGTGGCAGATTTATCTATCTCCTCACAAATTCTGAGAAAATGAAGACACGTTGTACATGTCTTTAATGATATGGATTCTTAATAGGCATCAAGAATAAGAGTTCTCACTATGTAACATACAGTTGCATTTAATTTCATTAATGACATCCTTTCAGCAACAACTTGCATTTTATTCAACTTCACTTGTGCCTGACATTTTAAATCCCCCTCCCACTCTTTTTAATCTGCCTTATTTTAGATTCTAGCCTGGGTGTTCTTTGTTCTCTCCACTTTCTAATCTTTTATGGCAGCTCAGGCAGCTGCCTGGTCTCTTATTCTCACTCATTGCCTGCTGTGTGATGAGTTGCAGCCTGAGATTTTCCTGCAGGTAGCAATGGAAACTTGGCTGTTCAGTTCTGCACCTCTGGCCTCTAAGCACACACAATGGTCTCTTTCTGACATTATTTCTCCCCATTGCTTGCAAATGCTGTATTCTGACGACTTCGTCCTTTCCAAGTCAGCTCCATCCCAAGCATATTTGTGTCATATTGGATTCTTCCCTCTTTTTCCTTTGTCTTCCTAAACCCTTTCAAAAATTTTGGCTCTGAATTTTCAAGAGGATTCTATAAAATACAACTGTGGATGCTTCAGGGATTTTTAATAGAGCATGAGACTAGCAGGAAAAGCAAGCTTATTAGGATTTTTCATGTTATAATTTCACACTTTGTTTTACCAAGACAGCACAGCAGAGAACACACTGGGAGGCATCAACTGTCGTGGAAGGAAATGGTGGTGTAAGTAAATAGGCGACAACACTGTAAGAGGACGAATCTTGTTTAACATTTTGAGAAGTGCAGACAGCCTGGGTGTTCTGAATGCCAGCAGCTCTCATCAGACAATGATTGCTGGGTACACCCCAGGGCAGACAGAAGACTGGTGAGTCTGAGGCTCACAACTGCTGGCAATCTTACAGAAGAGTGGGTTTTTGATAGACCTTAGGCCGACGATTAATTACAGACCAACAACTGCATGAGTCATACCTTGTTAGTCACATAAAACTATCTATATCAAGTTGAAAAATAAAATGAAATATAAGTCTCTTTCACCCACATGAAAAAATAAAAGAGGCCTCCAACATTAAAGACCGTAAACTACGACATGCTGCACACACTGTTGTCATGTTTCCCTCTGTCCTGAAGATGCTTCTCCAGGACCACACCCCACCAGCAGCACAAACCCAGCAGGAGGCGGAGAGGCGAGTTGAACCATCCCTAGTGTGGTGTGTGCTGATGAGAAGGAAATAGTAACAATCCTAACATGCATAATTACACCAAAACTCTCAGTAGTAAATTAAAAAAACTGATTTTTGAAAAAGGAATAGATGTTCAAAGATGAAGCTAAAGATGAGCCAAGTAAAAGTGTCAACACTTCTGAGCACTTAAATCTAATCGTCTCAACAACTTTTTACAATGTTGGTGCCTTGCGCTTTTCCTGAAGACATTAACTACTGATAGATTCCTTCATTTTTCTTGATTTATGTATATTCTTATGTATTTAGAAGTACACCCAAGGTTGGTTTGTGCAGATTCAGGCTTTTAAAATGGAGTATTTCCTATTTGATGCCTGTACCCTGTTCTGCATTACTAACAATTATGCAAATGAATCTTAGAACCACCCACATCCACTTGTACCATGAAGTGCTCTCTGTACAGTGGAACCAAAATTCAGAGATTAAATATATCTGTTGCAGTGCTGGACTTTTAAATTTTAAATTGGAATATTTTAGCTTTTGAAGTGGCAATAATATAGTTTATAAAATTACTACTTAGGGAAGTGGTATACTGCTCCTCCCACCCCCATTCTGTTCACTAAAAAAATCAAGTGCATGGGTGAGACTTCATAGTAATTCACCTGTCTCTATCTGTCACTTTTCTTTTTGTCAGTAAATACACAATCAAAAAGCCGAAAAGGAAAGACTGAATTGCAGAATCGCCAGATAGAAAAAGTCTTAAAGGGTAATCTGGTCTATTCCCTGGCTTTCATCCCAACTCGAATTTTGCTTATACTTTTACTTATGTCTTTTATTCTGCCTGTGATTACAGTCGGTCACATCCTCAAGGATCTGCTTCAGAAAACTCTTGGAGAAAATTGTGCTTTTAGCTATTTTCGAATGTCTTATGCTTAGCACATAATTGGTGCTCGATAATTGTTTGTTAAGTGGAATCCAAGAAACATAGGTTTCTATCCTGTTTTTAAACATCTCCAGAGAAAATAACCAGAGACATACTTGAGAAAGAAGTGAAAATAAGCTTACAATGATTTGTGCTGGAATTGTTCATTACTTCTATTCTGCCCCACATGGAACTAAAGAAATTAGCTGATGGTTTCATGCTAGAGTTCTAAGGGAGACAGCCCGAATGGTGCATCTCGTACCCATCAATCCCTAGCTGTGTGACAACGAGCAAGTCACAACTTTCTAGGATTCAGGTTCTCATCCCTAAAATGGTGATACTAACAGTTATCTTCCTCATGTGGTTTTCCTGAGGATTAAATATGATGTAAGTATAAAATATGTAACACAATTTCTGATATGTAGTAACAACCATTAAGTGTCAGTTACCATCATTACCATCATCATCATTTTCACCATCCGGCTGGATTATTAGAGTGAATAGTTTCAAACGCAATCTTTAATTTCTTAATTCCTTTCTGCTCCATCAACCTTGAATGAATCCAACTGTTCTTTTTTTTTTTTGCTCCTGCCATTTGCCCTTTGAATGCTATCGATCCTGCCATTTAACATTGCACTGGAGTAGAATACGAAATCGAGTTCAAAAGGTAGAGAGAAAAGTGGACACGATTGATAGATTTGGTAGTCTGTATACAAAATCCAAGATAATAAAGCCATCCATTAAAAGTAATAAGGCAGTTCAGCAAGGTGGTGGGATATAGACCAATCTACAAAAATCAGCAGTGTTTCTATACAGCAGCAACAGCCAAATAGAACATGAAATACCGAAAAGACACTATTCACAACGGCAACAAAATGTTTAAGATGCCCAGGTATAAGTATAACAAAGATGTGGCTGGGTCTGATGTTATTGCACAGAAGGTCAGAGTGAATGGCAAGCTAGGACAAGTTCAAGGATAGGAAGACACAATATTATTTGGATACAGTTCTTTCAAATTTTTCTATAAATTGTCAATTTCTAGCAAATCATAAGAGGGGCCTTTTAGGGAGGGAAATACTAACAAAGTGATTTACTTATCATATGAAAGAGTAAAGGTCCAAAATTAGACAACTAGGGAAAAAGAGAACAAGAAGGGGAGAGTTGCCTTACCAGATGTGTTAAATATGTAGTAATCAAGAATATCGACGGACACTGGGATAGACAAAAAGTGTGTCTGTGTAAAAGAATAGAGAGCCCAGAAGCTTGCTCCGTACACGTGCATCTGGTACGTCAGGAAGAGGCCTTGCAAATCTTGTGGGAAAATGGGAAAATCAAATAATGGTGATACTGGGACAATTGCCTTTGAAAATGAAAATGAAATAAATTAGGCTTGAATTTTCATACTATACATAAAAATCAACTCCAAATGGTTTAGAGAACTAAATGCAAAAAAGAACTTGAAAATGTTGAAAATGTAGGAGAATAACCTTATTACATCAAGGCAAGAAAGGACTTCTTATATGCAACATAAAATACACGATGATAAAATTGATAAATTCACTGTAGCAAAATAAAATTACAATAAAAACCACATGCTAAAAGTACTTGAGAAAATATATATTAACATATGTAACATAGTATACATTTAGAATATCTAATATTGATACAGGTGCAGCCAAGAGGGGGGTCCCAAAAAGAGATTTGGAATGGAGTCCAGAACTCAGGGTGTCTAGGAAATATTGGAGAGACATATAAGATGTCCCCACCCCTTCCCCCACAGGTGTGAGTTGGGGGAAGGGACACATGGAGCAGGGCATGCAGGGCTGTTTCCTACAGCCACAGCCTTGCAGCTAATCCATGGCATGGTCATTTAACATATCTATGGCCTTTGGCTGGTTGCTTAGATATGTTAAATAGCTGTGGCCATGCTTGGAGCCAGGGGATGGAAGTCACTCCCCACCGAGATGTAACTGGGGGGCAGGTCCCCTGGGTTACAGCACCTGTGTGGGAGCTTGGAGAAGATAGGCTCCATGACATGGGACCATACCTGCCCAGACTCACAATGGCAGCCCAGTAAACTTGGAATCATACAGGAATGCTGGCAGGTGTAACTGATGGTAGGAGGAGTCGGAAATGGGGGCACAGAGGAAGATTGGTGTGGGGATTTAAACCCAGACATGACAGCCATTTGAGAGAGTGCCACGAGATTTTGCCAGAGTGGGGATCCCCATAGCCATGTAAGAAGAGAGGGAGCCACGTGCTTTTGGACAGAGTGGGGACCCCTGCAGCTGTGGATAGAGAGAATCACCATGAAGCTTTAGCAGAGAACCGCTATTTGGCTTTGCCAAAGTGGCAACCCTACCTTCTCCACAGCTTTGCAGAGAGACCCACACATTTTTGGCCAGAGTGCAGACTCCTGCAGCCTTGGTAGAAGAGGACCACAGGGCTTGGGGGTACTCCCTTTGGCCATGTGGCCTGGGAAGCAGGAGAGACTTTGCCTGGAAAATGGGTACAAAGAACTCTTGCCAGTAGGTCATGAGAAGGTGCCACGTGGCTTTGGATTAATTAAAGATCCTGCCTGGATGGCGACACAGCTGATGGTGCCAGCGGCCTGGAAACATGGATGCGTGCTCTTTTCCTGAGTTATGGTACCCTGAATTAGGGCAGGGGGAGAAGGAAGCACTGTGGGCATCTGCAGTTGTCCTAAAGGACTTTGATATTTTAATGAAGTCGTTAGGTCACTACTTTAAGTCTGTATAGCATTAAATAAACCTTTCCTTTCCTTTTCACAAATCTCTGGCATTGAGAGATGTCTTTCCTATAGGGCAACAGACATCATGAACCTTTGCCCCTGTTTTTCTGCAACAATATCATTAAGAAAAAGACATAAAAGAGAAATAAGCAAAGATGTGAATAGGACATTCACTAAATGGAAATCCTGAATGGCAAGTAAATAAATGAAAAGATACTCAGTCTCACTTATAGTAAAGACAATGAAGAGCAGAAAGGTGAAGAGAAGACATTTCATGCTGTCAGAAGTGGCTAAAAATTAAACTGTCTGACAATATCAAGTACTGGTGAGAATGAGGGGACAGTGGAAGTTTTTTGTGCTCTTGGTGGAGGTGAAAATTGCCAGCCCAGTGTTAACTGCATTGTTATCAATATCCAGTAGAGTTCAAAGTGAAGAGTACCTACAACCTGCTAATTACACTTACAGATACAGATCCCAGAGAAATTTTAGCACCTGGTAACAGAGATGTATCTAAGGATATTTGTTTACAACATTATCTGTAATAACCAAAAAGTTAGAAGCACTCTAAATCTCATGAATAAATAATAATAATATATACTATATATACATATCTTGAAAACATCATATTCATCCAAAAATTAATATAAAATAATTTACATAAAGAGGAGACTTGGTTACAACTGGGGTGGATGCAAGATTTGAGTAAATCACACCTCATTCTACTAAGGTTAGACATTCTCATGACTTAATCATATAATCTGATATTATTACATGGCATATTTGGACTGGTGAAAGAATGATAGTCTGAAAGGGATACAATGAGATAAAACATTCCATATTAGAATAATTTTCTAATAGACCTTAATAAAATTGAATTTAAAGGTAAAACAAACAATAAAGTTCACAGAAACTTCAACACAATGTCTCTCCTTGCCATGTTGTTCAGTGTCCTGGGAAAATGCCACCGTGGCCCTCAACAGTGCTCGTGAGTCACAGCCTGACGTGCAACCGTGGCACCCAGATGGTGGCCTCTGAGTTCCATAGAAAGAGCCAGAATGCCTTGATGAGCAGTTAATTCCTTGTCATGAAGTAGGGAAAATAAAGCCGTACTTGAAATGTTTACTTGTTACCCAAAAGTGAGGTGCTTTCAAAGATTTTGGGGGGCAGTACTACAGGAAAAAATGCTTTCAGAGGTGTGGCAATCACAGCACCAAAAAGAAAATAATCCTGTCACAGGCGACGAGTTCGTAATATTACTCAAATTTGGTGAATCATGAGTACACAGAAGCACAGGCATCTATGAATTTCCAATAATGTTTCTAGAAAACACATATTTCACTGAAATTGTGTTCTGGTAAGTATATTGCATTTTATTCTCATTAGTTCCATTAGGAAAATCAGATGGTAAAAAGTTGTCTGTGAGATTCGAACAAGAAAAAGGGCAAGGGTGACAATTAAGGGGTGCCCATGGGGCAGGCCATGAGAAACCATTTCTCAACAACAGACCAGCTGACGCCTAGCGGCTGGTGGCTCTGTAACAGAATCCATCCCAATAGCCACCGGCTCTGCGGGACCTTGTAAGAAAGCACACCCAGGCTCCCGTGCCTCCGCTCTTGGGCTAATAGTTGGAATCTGTAAACACATTAAGATCCTGACTCCATAACCTGCACACTTAATTTCTGACCAAGCAGCCAGGTTAAGGTGGTCATTTTGTTTCATGGCAAATGATTTTGACATGGGCTGATATGAAAATGATAATGATGATAAAAAACAAACCAAATTCTTAGTATTAGGAACTTGTGCAGTAATGATTTGTATTACTCGGATAATTTGAATTTGTGCTATCTGTTTTTTGTATTATCTGCCTTTTAAAGAGAGACTTTTAAAGAATTCCAACATGAAGGACTTGAGATTTTTAATAAAATACTCAGAAAGATTTAATTTTGTGACCAACGTTCATATGCTCAAAGTAATCTGATTTCTATGAACCATCCACTTAAGCTCTTGGATGTGTAAGCAGTGTTTGCATGTTTAGGAAGATTTGTGTGTGTGTGGCAGGCGGTGGGTATTTGAAAGCCTGCCTTCCTGGGTGGTTGGAGTGCTCAAAAAAATCAGATGTACCAAATTTGTGGTTTTATTTAAAAATGGTTAAGATAGTATGCTTAACATTTCTTTAAGTATTTTTAAGTGTTTAGGGGATTTTTATCTACCAAATGCATAAATATATTGATTATTAATTCAAGGACAAATACAAATTAGCGTTTAAATTGTTCACAAAAATTTGTGCTTTTTTAAAAAAATAAGATTTAGAAGTTTGCTTTGAAATCTTACGAAAGCTGGGCCTTAAAATTAAAACTCTATTAAACAGGATATTAATTTAAAGACAAAACTATAGATACTCTTTTCTGTGTACAAAAGCTACCTACTCCAGGACATCAAAAAGGGAATTGACCAGGTTAAGTGACAAAAAACCTAGTTATAGAAAATAATGACTATATGATACATATAATTTTTATAGGGAAAAAATTACCCAAGCAACTCCATATATAGTATATGGATTATATAGATAGCAACAAAAATATTTCAGTGTGAACTAAGGGGATAATACAAGCAGATGTCAATTTTAACTGAAATATTTAATTTGTCAAAAAATCTAAAATAATCATAACAAAATGTTAATTTTTATTGGTGGCAGGTACATTGGCAATTACCATATTATCCATTGTATTTTTAATTTTTCTCAACTAAGATATCTGTAGCATAAAGATTCAAGTAATAAGCATGAAGAACCCAAGGGACCAATAAAAATAATGACTTGGGCATTGACTTGGGCTATTAAAATAAATTTTAAGGATAATGGCTGAATGATTAAATTTATATAACAAAACAATTTTAATTTGAAATAAAACAACTTAAGAATGAAAAAAATAAATTGAAAGAAAGAAAAAGAATGAGGGAAGCTCCTGCCAAGACGTCTCACACATTATGACTGATGAACAAACACAGTGACAAGTTGAGATTTGTTGTGTTTTTTCAAGTAAAGTGGAAAAATAATGTGATTTTGAGGAAATTAGTAACTGGTGATAAAATATGTTCTTTTCTATAAAACCTGGCAATAAATCATAATAGTCTGCAGTGGAAACAGCAATACAGAGAAAAGTTTATTTGCCAAAATCTGAGATGCATGATGATTTATTTCTGTGGTAGCAATGACATTATTCATGGAAAATTCATATTCTTGGGTAAAATGCTCAAATTCATTGTGATGGAGAAATCATGCTGCCTCTGAGGGATCCCTTATAAAGCGAAGCCACGGGATGGAAGGCCACGGCTGACTTCACTGTAATGATGATGTCGCAGTGAACTTGCTGTAAAAATTTTTGAGCAAATATTGTATCAGCTGCTTTTATCGCCCACCTCATGCATAAAACAGGTTCCGAATGCTTTCGAGCTACTTCTGAATGAAAGCCATCTCTGATGAACAAGATTTTTCTATTGGTGGAGGTAGTAAAAAAAAATGTGCTGCAGGATTTACAGGCAATTGCAGAACCAGATTTCCAAAGTATTTTCATTAAGAGCAACATTATTGGAAGAATTGTGCATGGCATTATTTGAAGAAAATAACATTTGACTATAAGCCCTGCTGTCCTGTTTTGAGAAATTTGTCTTCTATTTTGTAAAAATATGATTTTGTGTTTCCTGTGAACTTTTAAAGACAAATATTTCAAGGGAGTGCATAACAATGAAGCACATGGGTTATGGCTTCTACCGGGGGTTAACTCATGTTCTGTCCTTTAAGTAGGTGTGTGCCTCAGTTTCTTCACCTGTGAAATGGGCATGAGAGGACTTCAATGGGTTGTCAGGCATGACAATAAGTCAAGTACTTAGAATAGTGCCTGGTTTGGAGCAGATAATAAGAGGTAGCAATTATGATTACAACTGTTTCTTAAATGATATCATGTGTTTGACAAAAGGCCTGGCAATTTTTTCTTCCTGTTAAATTAGTCCAATTAGACTTGAGAAATAATATGTTTTTCTGTTTGGGTTTCATTACCTCAGTGATTGAGGTGAAAATAAATTTCCCTGACAAACCTCACTGTATGATTGTTAAATAATTTGCAATCAAGAATTATGTTGATAATACAGTTAGGTCCCAGAATTATATTCTCTACCATTTCTACAATGTTTTGTAATAGATAAAATTTGATGGTAACATTTATTTTTTCCAGGTAAGTGAATGTGTTCACTTTCAATTTTTTTCTAAAACAACAACTACTTTGGTAAAATTATTGGTAGTCCGTTTTCCAGAAAACTAAAACTATGAGATTCTATTGTTTGGCTGCTTTCAAGATAGCAAAGATGAATTATGTTTTATATTATTAAAATATTTGCCCTTTCAGGTTGGAAAGGGCATTCTCATTTGGGTTAAGTAACTATGTCTTTTAATACTTAAATGTTATCATAATTAAAACATTAAATATAATATCAGCTGGATTTTGGTTTGAATTAGGAGCTTTAATCCAAAGATACATTTTCAGGGTTTTTATTTTATTGAGTGTCATTCTTTACACAGTCTTTTCTCAACTCATACTATTAACAAACTTGCTGACTGTCATTGAAGTGTTGTAAAAGATATATGTGTACATGTATTATAGAAATACTTCAAAACATACACATGTACCTATTAAAATGACTACCTTAGACTTTTTTCTGGTAGATGGATCTTAACTCATCTAATCAGCAAGTGAGTGAGTAGAGTTTTTCTAGATTATTTTTAATGTACTACAAACACTGCTTCTATTGAGATGTTTTGGAAATGTAATTAAATAGTAAGATAGTTACTAATATGATTAAGAAGAAAGTAGTTAGTCTTTTCTAAGCCAGTTGAAACCATTTTTCCTGCTGCCTTACTCACCAATAAATCACATCTGATGTCTGGAAGCAGAAATACCATGTATTTCTATGCTTTTCCTGTCCATTAAAGTTTGGAGGGTTGTACTAGAACAAGATTTTTGATGGTGTCAAATGAAGTATCATCTGGATTGTGCAGGTGCCTGCAGAGCCACCGTATTTAGTGGGGTTAGAGATTGTTTTTGCAAAATCAGTGGTGTACTTCAGGAAGAGTATATCATGTTTATAGCAGATATGATACAGAACCATAAACTACAATAGTTGTCCTTAAATTACCTGAGTTGAAGAGCTAATTTACAAGTGCGAAGAAATAGTTATAACAAAAAACCTCGTTAAATTTGCATATCACTTTCAATTGGTTCCTTTCATTTTAGCTTTGATAATATTAATGCCAGAGAGAAAAGGCCAATAGGGCAATTTTCCGAATATAAGACAATGAAAATCTGACCTCGATGGTTGGAAAGAAATTGAAGTCTGTATTAATTCTAGCAGAGTATAAATGAAAAGAAAAGGAGATTCTCCCTTTAAGTGTGAAAGGGTCACCAAGAAAAATATGAGCATTCTTATTCTGGAGAGTTTTAGAGCAGAAGAATCATGTATACCTTTCTCATTTTGTTTTAGTTGAAGAGCTATTCATTAAGTCAACAAGGGTTATATAGGTTCTCTAACACCTGTATAAATGAATGATTGATTCCATATAAAAGTGATATAATGTAAAATATAAAAAGGAACTTCAGGATGTTGTTTTAATTTTGGTCATAGAATACATCATTTGAATACTCCCCACAGATAGCAGTAATGAAGAGTATTTCATTGCACAAATCAGAAAATGAAAAATGCCCCCAAATGCCCCCAAACAAAGGCTCTGGGACTAGTTGGCCTGGGTTCAAATCCTGGCTGTACCAATTACTAATTGTGTAACCTTGGTCTAGTTACTTAACCACACTAGGCAGTAAAATAGGGGTAACAATACCTGCCTAACAGTTCTGAGAGTAGTAAATGAAATAATACAAGTGAAGCTTTTGCAAAAATGTCTGCACATAGAAATTACTCAATAAATATCAGCTATCATTGTTATTTCAAAGCAGTGGTCCCCGAAATTTGTTTTTGTTGAGACCCACAAGACAAATGGATGCTCTGTTGGTCCATTTTGTACAGAGCAACCTTCCTTACGCACTCACGACAAATATACTGGAATACAAAATGGGCAAGAGTGACATTGTTATAGAGACAATTCTGAATCTGTTCTAACTTAAAGTAAGAAGTAATTAAAAAATCGCAGCGCTTAATTTTAGTAGCAGGCTAATAATAAACAAACACTAGAGTAGGACACAGTTGTGCTGACAACACTTCTTGTAGGAAGTAAAGTGAAGGGAGAGAAGTCCATGGAGAAACAGAGGCCATGTTTTAGATAAGGCTATGAAATTCAAATCAGTTCCTTTCCATTTGTCCATCTACCCATCTGTCCATCCATCATCTAGCCAACCATTCTTCTATTTATCAAATATCTGTTGAAAATCTATCAGGGATTGAAAAAATGGAAGAAATCCTGCCAAGAAGTTTGTATGCTTCCCTGTAGTTCAAGGTTTGTCTGTTTTTTTGTTTTTTTTTTGCTATCGTTCTTTGTGTGTTTTTGTTTTTTACTCGTTAGGGGAACTTCCTGTCCTAGCAGGAGAGAAGAAAGAGTATAATTTCTCCTATATTCTTAAAATGAGCACTCTCCTCTTCAATGGCACGTATGAGGGAAAAAATCTGAGGCTGCAGATAACTGCTTGCCCAGTCTCAGATTCTGCCGGGTGGAGAGCATCCTATGCAAAGGAGCGGGAGGAGCGGGGAGACATCTTGACTTGCAAAACTGGAGTGTATACACAGAACCTAAGTCAGTTGTTTGATTTTTTCTCTGGCTTTTATTATTCTGTAGTGAACAAATGAACTGGCTTTAAGTTTACATTTGGGTTAAATATTGTTCATTTTGGATTAATATGACAAGTATCATCTAGAATATGTTTAAGACAGCTTTTATTACTATAGGGGCATTATTATACTCAAAGTAAAACAAATCTTTAACTTTAGTGAGTAGTTACTTCTTTAATGATGGTTTCCTGCATAGTTTGTTTATTTAACAGATTAAATGATGAAGGAGTTGGCAGCCATAGCATCAGGACATTTACTACATAAATATATACCACAGAGAGGGAGATAGAACAGAAAAAGGAAAAAGCTAACAAGCTACTTTGATCTGGTTCCCAGAATTTCCTGCTAGGTTTCATATGATCAGTTATCAGTATGTTACACGGTCAAATAAAAAATTAAAAGTGAAACTGTAGAAATGCTACATATTTAAATTACCTCTCGTTCCAAATTTAAAAAGCAATATAATTAAGAAGTCCTCCTTTCGGGTGAAAAAGGTGAAGGGATTAAGCAGTACAAATTGGTAGTTACAGAATATTCACCGATATGTAGATTACAGCATAGGGAATATAGTCAATGATTTTGTGATGACTATGTATGGGGCCAGGTGGGTCCTTGAAGCATCAGTGGCATCACTCTGTAAAGTACATGACTGTTGTACATCAGAAACTAATACAGGATTCGATTGTCTGTACATTGTAATTGAAAAAATAGTCCTCCTCTTGGTGCTGCAGGTTCCTGTTAAATGGGGAAGCTCATTCTTTCCGTGAAAACGTGAGGTGGTGATAGGAGGACAGTCGTTGGAGCACTCGGCACTCAGTACAGCAGACGCTCAACGACAGTGACTAATACTGCATGTGAAACACCAGTCAGACCAGCCCCACCCCAGTTTGTATGAACTCATTCGTATTTACTTGAAAGATAGAAAACCTGTCCTTTTCCATGGTATTGCTTTCAAATGGTTAAAACATAAAAGGAAAAAAAACACAAGAAAACACTGAACCACCAGGAAAATAATTGAATAATTGACTTCCAAAAATCTATGCATTATATAGAATTCTATGCATTATACAGTTATTGTAATGATATACACAAGAAATATGCATCATTGATTATTTGTATATTATATAATTTCCCCCCTGGGTATAAAATTTCCACTGGTTACATGTTAGATAAAAGGGCATTAAAAAACTACACTATATTCAGGACAATAGATTATGATAAATTGGTCTAAAAATGAGTTATGGCTTTCAATACTTGGATACATTTAAATAAAAATAAGGAATTTATTATACATATATTTTTGCCAAGCTCATAGGGCATATCAACACGGAAATATTAGGAATCATAAAATAAGTCACCAGAGTTGCAAGGTTTTCCTGATGTCATTGTAGTCACAACAGAAATCCAGCTATCTGATTATACAGTGCAGTAATTACACCATGATTCCAAATTTTAAGGTTTTTAAACAGTATTCAAAATTATAGTAAAAATGCCAGCAAGTCAGAAAGAGTTGTGTTTCACAGCATGAGCACGTGCAGGTGAAATTGGTATGGCCAATTTGATGAGGTGGACTTTTCAATACGGTAGTTTTGTAGAGGAAACATTTTGATATGCCCTAAAGAGCAGACCATTAAATTCTTCTTAAATATCAGGTTCTTTGCACAAAAGTCATCCACATTCTTTTCCTGCCACTCACCAATCCCCGGACCTAAACTGTCTGGAAGTCGTGCTGGAGCCCACGACCACCTTAGCCTGACATTGGGTCCCAATCACCCGGTGGGGAAAATCACACAGGACAGCACAGAGGGGCAACATCTCCTATGGTCTTTACTTAAAAATATCACCCTCTGCAATACTTTTTTCCGAAGTTTACATCTTGAAATGACTGAATGTCAAAAAGGCTCTGTCAAAATGTTCTATCTTTACAAGTGCTATATGCTTGTAAAAGACGAGTAAGGAAACCTGTGGAAGAAAAGGCACTCATGCAGGTATCTAAAGTACACTGTACAAATAAAAAGTCTAAATGCAGAGGGTTCATAATCATATTGAATGAGAGTTTCTAAGGATTAGAAAATACTGATGAGACCCTGTAGTCTAAACACCGCCCTGCCCCGTGATTCCCCACAGGTTCCGGGTTCCCGCTCTCTCAAGGCTGCTCTCTCTTCAGGTAGGAGCCACTTTGACCCTCACCTGCAAGGTCAGTCTGCCTCAGCCCAGTTCCCCAGATGGCGAGGACAAAAGGAATTCTGGATCAACACTCATAAAGACTCGACCTCATCACAATGAGCACTGAATCTAACGGAGTGTTTTACTTAGAGTTGAGACTCAGCCCTGGCCAGAAACTGGCTCTTGACATTGTTTCTTGTCCTTGAATCTCTATTTTCATCACCTTCCTTTGGGAGTGAAGGTTGCCTCACACTCCTCAGGTCCTCCACTGTTTCTTAAAACTTCTTAAATTTCTATTTTAAATTTATTTATTTTGTTAGTTAACACATCCTCCAATTTACACAATTATCTTTTTTTTGTTGTTATTGTGAGACTATTTGGAGTTTACTCTTTCAGCTACTTACAAGAATACAGTAAATCACAATGTGTCACATTATAATCACAATGTGTACATTAGATCCCAGAACTTGGTCCTCTCACAGCTGGAAGTTTGTGCCATTCAACCAACCTTGATTCAATTTCCCCACCAATGAGTCTGTGGCAATCACCTTTCTATTCTTTCCTTCCATGGGTTCAGCTTTCTCAGATTCCACATATAAGTGACATTGCACAGTATTTGTATTTCTCTCTCTGACTTAGTTTATTTAGTATATGCTCTTAAATCCCATCCATGTTGTCCTAAATGGCAAGGTTTTTTTATGACTGAATAATATTCCTTTGTATACATATACCATATCTTCTTCATTGATTCACCTGTCAGTGGGCATTTAGGTTGTTTTCATGTCTTCGCTATTGTGAATAATGTTGCAATAAACATGGTATTGTGTGTACAGCAAAGAAAATAATCCACAAAATAAAAAGACAACCCACAGAATGAAAGAACATATTCACTGATACATCTGGAAGGGGTTAATATTCAAAATGTATAAAATATTTACAAAACTCAACACCAAAAATACAACCCAACCAAAAATAGGCAAAGGACCTGAACTGACAATTCTCCAAAAAGGGCATACAGATGGCGAATACACATGTGAAAAGATACTCAATGTCACTAATCATCAGAGAAATGCAAATTAAAACCACAATAAGATACCATCTCATACCTGTCAGAATGGCCATCATCAATAAATCAACAAACAACAAGTGCTGATGAGGATGTGGAGAAAGGGGGACCCTTTTGCACTGTTGGTAGGAATGCAGACTAGTACAGTCACTGTGGAAGGCAGTATGGAGATACCTCAAAAATTAAGAATGGATCTGCCTTTTAACTTAGGGATCCCACTTCTGGGAATACATCTGAAAGAATCCAGAACACCAATTCAAAAGAAAAGCATTGTTATGTCATTGCAGCATTATTTATAATCATCAAGATATGGAAGTAGCTCAAGTGTCCACCAACAGATGAGTGGATAAAACAACTATGGGACATTTACACAATGGAATTCTACTTGGCCATAAAAAAGAATAAAGTTTTACCCTTTGCAATAGTATGGATGGACCTGGAGAACACTGTGCTAAGTGATATAAGCCAGTCAGAGAAAGTCAAATACCTTATGATTTCATTCAGATGTGGAATCTAATAGACAGACTGAACTAATGAGCAAAACAGAGACAGGCTCACAGATGGAGACAGACGACAGCTAGCGGAGCGGGGAGGTGAGGTTGTGGAGAGGTTGAGCAAAAAGGACTCATGGACATGGACAGCAGTGTGGTGATTGCTGGGGAGAAGAGGGTGAAACAGGCTAAATGGTAATAGAAAAATACAATAAAGATGTACAATTCTAAACAAAGAAGAAAAAAAGACACGGGAGTACAATATCTCTTTAGGATCCTGATTTCACTTTCTCCACACTTATTTACCCATAAGTGGTATTGCTGGATAATATGGTAGATCTATTTTCAATTTATTGAGGAACCTTCATATTGTTTTCTGTAGTGGCTGTGCCAATTTACATTCCAACCTACAGTACAGCAGGGTTCCCCTTTCTCCACATCCTCATGAAAATTAGGCCACCACCTTTTTATGGGAGGTCCCCTACCTCCAGACATTATCTTTCTGATGTAGACAGCCATCCATTTAGCTGTATGTCTAGAACTGTCATTTCCTGTCTTTCCCATCACTATGCTCTGCATATGTTACCTTTGTTTGGTTCTTCTTGATGCTAGCTGCAACTGCAGAGTCGCCTGCTGCTGGTCACAATACTCACTGGATGCAATGTGGTACCTGCTGAGTCCATTTCCTCCCCTCCCAGCTAGGGCTACTCTCTCAACAACTTCTGCCGACATCGGAATTCTCAGATCCAGTCTTTCCCAGACTACCTCTGATTACTGCACCTCTCTGTTTCATGAATTTCTATTAAGTGGTCATCTAATTGCTTGAAATGTAAAGGTCCAAGGACTCACTAGTTTTTGAGGAAGCCCATTTTCTAATGAAAACGACTAATAGAAATGTTTTCATTATATGAACTTGAAATCAGGGCCTATATAATACACACAGTGCTTCCGTGCAAATTAGAAAAAGGCATGCCCTATAGAAAGACCAATTTCCAAAAAGGGCCTTTACTATCCTACAGCTTAATCAAGGCCATAGGACTTGGCTAAAGGAGCATGGGTGTAATTTCATTGGTTCTGGTTCTGCTCCTTCCAGTCTAAAATGACAGGTCTAAATGGCTCTTTCACATACAAATTCGTCATTTATTTGGTAATAGCTACTGTATTCACTCTGCAATTTTTCTTCTTTGGATTAGACATCTCAGGTTCCTCCAGTTATTCCTCTTTACAAATGTTTTCAAATCCCTTTACCTTCCTCTTGGCTCTGTTTGGAACATGTTTCCATTTTCTATATTTTCTTCAAGTACACTCTGAACCAAACACAGCAATACTCCAGGTCGGCTTCACCGTAGTGGAGTGGATTGGGATCTAACTCCCCTTGTTCTACAACCTTCTGTGCTTCTTTTAAATTAGCCTAGACTGCTGAGAGTTGGAGCAGGCTGGCAAGAGAGACTCTGAGCTTTAAATAGCAAGGACTCTAAGTTAAATAGCCATCAAACAGAACAAACCCCAAAGTTATATTTTCTTAAGATCGTCTTTTAAAAATAAGTATAAAAAATTTGTGAGTTACTCTGAGAAAGCAAAAGTCAAGCCAATTTTGTGTGATAAATTTAATTAGATTAACATTTAGAAATTTATTTCCCTCCATAAAGCAGATGCTGATTTACTTCATATTTTAACACTATCTTCCTTCAAGTCTATGTACCCACATATACAGGGTAGGCGAAAGTAAATTTACAGTTGTTCATATGGAAAAATACACGCAGGTTATGATTACTATGATAGCTTTATTAACTCAGAAGAATGTCACAATGGCATGGCGCACTTAGGTACAACGTGTAAATGCTCAAATGGCTAGCCTTCATTATGTACACATTCTTGTGGTCTACTTGCTATACTCAAGCATACTTTCACATACAACTGTAAACCTACTTTTGCCATCCCTTGTATTTATCATTCAGTTATTAAAATAATATGCATCTGTGTCTTAGATCAGTTGTAGCAATGTCAGAGCTTAGTGGGTTAGAGTAATTTTATAGAGGCTAGGCAGAAAAATATTTCAATATAATTTGAGAGCAAATAATTTGAGATCATGCAAAGGGAAGATGGTAAGAACACAGAAGTTTCAGCGATTTTCTGTATTAGAGAAGGATCTTCTAATATATTTTGAGTGGTACTGAGAATGTTGATGATATAGATCACGAAGTTCAAGGTCCTTAGTCACTGTAGTTAGATCATGGCACAATCTAAATTCTCCAACTGTTTCTCTGCTTTTAAATCAATTGACTGATGATTTGGATGCATGGCAAGGATTCAAGTGAATTAGAGGGACTGACTAAAGTGTGGTTTGGGGTCAGACCAAACATTGGTATAATTTTGGGGGGTGTTTTTAGTAGATCAGACCAAGATCCTCACAGAGGAGGACCGAGAGAGAGATGGCTGAAATACAGGGGAGAGAGGGAATAAGAATCAGTATGATGATCATAGGGTGGCATGGCAAAGTCACATAGACTCTGGAGTCAGGCAGACAAAGTCTTATTCCTGCCTGTCATTTTATACTGTGACACCTGGCAAAGTTATCTGATTTATGTGAGTCTTGGTATTTTTGTTTATAAAATGGGGTTACTAATAGCTGTTGTGAAGCACCGTTGGAATAATTAATTAAGACTGTATTATAGAAAGCTCCCAGCATATAGTATATGTTCAATGAAATGTTTGTTATTATCTATCTACTAGTAGAGTCAACACAGGCAATATGGTACCAGGAAGTGACTGGAGGAGTGGATACCTCCGGGAGTCGATAAGTTTAGGTCTTTAATTCAAATTTTTGTTTGATTCCAATGCTGGTTAGAAACACCAGCTTTTATCTTTTCACTTTAAATGGATGGGCTGTGCAATTTCCACTGATACGCACAGAGGAGCTTTTTCTACTAGCCCTTCTGTGGAGAAAAACAATATTTCTCTCCAAATTGCCTCCCACATTAAAGATTCTGGGGACTTCAAAGCTCCCCATAGTCAGGCAGTTAACTAGCTGCTACACACTGATATGATGACTTGAAATCTTCCAGGAAAAGGGTACATTGCAGAGAAGACATTATTAGTAACCTCCAGTTGTCAGTTGTAAAGTATGGAGCCAGGAAATAAGTAAATGATATGTCCTAATTTCAACACAGTGTTGGCCTCGGAACTGGGGCCAAGTTTCATGACGTGTCTCCAGCTGGCGGCCCAGTGGTGCTGGTTTTCTGCATGGCAAAACATCTTGTTCGGGATCCCTTATGATCAAAAGAACTCGGTGTGAGGATTAGCCTTTCAAAGAGATGATGCACTGAACCTTACAGAGAGTAGCATTGGGACAAGATTATTATATAACTCTGAGACAGGTTCAATAATTTGTAGTGAATCCATTGATTCCACTTAATTCCTTTAATTATGGTACATAAGGGAGACTACATCTATGAGATGGTTTACTATTAATTTTCTATATTTTGGCCATCTGTTTTTCAGTATACATTTTCACGATGGCTTTTAGATACATACACACTTGAATGACAATGGAGTCTCTAAACGAACATCAAGGACAGTGAGAGCACAATGGCAGCAAAAGAACCTGAGAGTCAGATCCAGAGGATTTGGGATTCAGGTCCAGGTCTTCTTGGACATTTAAGTATCATGGTAAACTCACTTCAGTACTTTAGACTCCAGGTTCCTTATCTACAAAGAAAGAAGTCTGATATCTACCTCCAAAGATGCTGTAAGCATTAAGTGAAGCAATATAAGCAATGTACGGTAGACCCTAAAGGTAAAAGGTAGGCAACAAATGTTTCCCCAGTCAAAGACATGAAATATTTCTCATGAGGGTGGTTTTCCAAAATAGCAGAAACTTTATTAACTGAAACAATGTTCCAATATTGACTTGCGGGGGGAAAGCTCTGTGTAAATCTTAGGACTCTGGTTTTTCCATGTCCATAGAATGCCTATGAGTCCCTTGGACTGAAGGTGGTTAATGACTGAAACAACAAGAAACATTAAAACTAAAATTTTATTTTTCAAAGATAAATAAACAAAAAATCTGCTAATTAAACATTCAGATGATGTTTTCTGTATTGTATTTATATTTCTAAGTTAATAAGTCTAAAATCTCACTAAGACTTTGGGACCTCCTCTGTGTGTGTGTATGTGTGTGTGTGTGAAACAAAATTATGCAATTATTAATGGAAACTAGTATTTTCAAATAATTCTGCATGGCTTCATAAAGTCAAATTGATTCATGCTCTGGCTACTACTAACATTTTGATGTTTAATAAATGTTACCTTGTGAGACTATCAGGTTGTTTTGCAAATAACTAGGCTAATACCACAGGAAAGAACCTGTGATAAGGCAAACACAAGAAGCTTAACTAAGGTCAGGTACTGACCCAGGTGCTCTCAGTGAGCAAACATTGCTTCTGAGGAAAGAGTGTGGTATTTTGGAATTGGCCATTAAGTTAGTAAGGCTACTAGGATAGTACTCAGTAATTTATTTTATGTGTGTACTAAGTAACTTTGTGTCCTGAGCAGTACTTGTGGTACATAATACTCTATCAATTATTTTTAAAAAGTAGCAACGCAGACAGCCAGGTAGCACTGGAAGTAGCCTTCATGTGACATAGACGAAGCCGGCGTGCAGGCTACATTTCAGGCAGGTGTAGAGTACCGGGGAAAGGGCAGAGGATCAAGGAAAGTGTAAAGCCTATCTGTACAGGGTGATATGTTGACATACAGGAATTTAGAATGCGGGCAGCAGGATCTAGACAGAGTTTTGGTATTTGGGCACTGAGATACATGCAGAGGGAGGCTGCAACCCCTGGGCAATGCCAATGAGAAGGAGATGAAAACGGACTGAGACAAACTCCTAAGTAGGACAAAGTGGTAGTTGAAATAAAGTTCATACCTTCACTGTTTACTTACAATACACAATACTTCTAATTGTTTGTGTAATAGAAATTTGAATTTTTGATATTTTCAGTTGTAATTTTTATGTTACTCATATTCACCAATAGTTTTAAAGAAATTTATTTTTTGTGAATTAAAAAACACACTAAGAAAATGAAAAAAAACACTCTAAAGAAGTATTTGTTACAGATATACCTATATTAGGAAGAAACTAATGACCTAGTTTATTGTCCAGGTGTACACTGTCCAGTCTTCTTTGGGTCTACCTATTATTCCCCTTTACTTACTACTGAGGTATTAAGAATTTTTTTTATTATTTCTCAGAATGATTGTCTAGCTGGCTCTCTTGGCAGCTAAATGTGCCTTTCTCTAAGCCTTTTAGAATCTTTTCAATAAAATGCTTTAGGTTTAATGAAAAAAATATTCTGCAATCATAGGCAAAAACAGGAATATGAAAATGTAAATTTTAGCAGTGCATTATTGAGAAAAGACAATTGGATCAAAGAAATACCTGCTTCTAAAGTGGGTATGATGTATAGCGTTAGGAAAACACATCTTGTCTACTGAGAACAGACTTGTTTGACCCTGTTTATGTAGAGCCATCGGTAACTTGCTCATAAGGGTTAACATGTAAGGAAGGGTCTGGAAAAATGGTAGTCTCTCCGTGGCTATACAGCATGGATGTACAAACATTGATTGTTGTAGAATTCTGGGATCATGTCTTTCCTGTATTCCCATGTAACACATTTTAGACATACCTGCTTGCTAAGAAGTAGAGTATGTTTATACACACAAACTCAGTTGAGTCTAATCAACTCCATAAGGTGCTACCAGTTTTCAGCAAATGTTCAGCAGAAAGTAACATCACTTCTCCCTTTTTGGCTATATTCTTAAGAATAACAGGGCAAACGTATTAAGCTTAGAGAAAAACAAATGCATGTTACTGTCTTTAGATATAAAAAGATGCTGATTATGTTCCCCTCCAAGCCTGAGAGAGTTACTGGAAGGGTGCTTTAGCAGTGGAATGAACTTATGAGACACTCTGCAATTTAGCGAAAGTGTTTTTTGAAAGCTGAGAAGCGTTTTGCTGAAAAAGTTGAAAGTCATTAAAAATATAGAAAGAAAGACAGGAAAACAGAGGTTCTGAGCACTGTGCGAATCACAGTGAGGAAGCAAACCATTTGCTATCAACATTCTTGTTCAGTTATTAGTATATCCAAACTAGACTAACAACACTGAGTCGACGTCCTTTTTAAATACAGTAGGCATAACACTCATGCCAACCCACTCACAGGCCTCACTCTCCATAGAGCCTCTGCCTCCCCACTCCCCCAAATACTTCTCCTAGTCCATGACAAGACCCTCCCCAAATATCCCAGGAATAGCTGATGGGATGGGAGTGACAACTGACCCAAGCTGGCCAGTCAGGCTGCTCTCTGAGGAATTTAGATTTGGAGCATAGGGACAGGAGTCAGTGACTTGCTTGTGGGGATTTGGTTTGAAAGTTCATGCACAGCTGGAGCCACACTTAGCACCATTGCTAGCCAAAACTATACGCAAGCCCAGAGATCTAGTAAGGCCAGGAACCCACAAGCAGGCAGGAAAGCTGTTTTGCAGAGGGTAGAAAAATGGAATGGACATCATGAGAGGAGGAGAATAAAGGAGTAAAGGCCCCATGAGAAATGGATGACTTGTGCTGGTTTAAATAAGTTCCTTTATTTGACAGTTGGGGATGGGTCCATGTTGTGTGATGCCTAAAACACGTATCATTTAGGGAGACTTTTTCCAGAAGAATTAATAATTACAATAGAAAATTTGCTACAAGGGCCATGAAGCTTCAGGGAAGGGCCCTGAAGGTTAAGCTCAATTACTTCACATCCACCTGTACTTACAGATCAAGTGCTTTCCGAGGAAGCCATCTAAAACCACACCCAAGGGGGTCTTCTGCAGTAGGTAGGTTGGGATTGAGTTTTTTAAAGATGTTATTTATTTTTTATTTTTAGAGAGAGAGGAAGAGAGGGAGGAAGAGAGGGAGAGAAACATTAACATGTGGTTGCCTTTCACGTGCTCACCACTGGGGACCTGGCCCAAAACCGAGGCATGTGCCCTGACTGGGAATTGAACTGGTGACCTTTTGGTTCATAGCCCATGCTCAATCCACTGAGCTACACCAGCCAGGGCTGGGACTGAGTTTTAAAGAATCTTTCTAGAGGACCCTAATAAGGGACATTCTGGTGCATCCTTTCTTTTGGCCATTGCATCTGGGGGCTCCTGGGATTCTGGGGGCAGCACCCACTAATTCATTCTCTAACTCCCCACACACCTCACTGGTCCTCTTACTATTTCAATTTTGCTGTTGGTCCTTTTGGAATTTACTTGTGTTTTAAATTATCCTCTAAAGGGATCTTTGATATTTATTTTATGTATTTGGGGAATTTTTCTGGTTGGTTGCATAGTTAAAACCATCTGCTTCTCTTGACTCATTATTGATAAAAAAGCAACTTCATGAGGCACAGGCTGACTCCCTGTTTGGCTGCACTTCCCCATCCTAGAAGGTTTCAAATGGCTTCACGGTCACTTTTCTAATCCAATGAGCCTGGGAATGCTTTAGGACAGCAATTTTCAGCCCTTTTCATGTCATGACACATGTAAGTAATCACTAACATTCTGCAGCACACCAAAAAATATATTATTTTTTGCCAATCTGACAAAAATAGGTATAATTCTGATTCATTCGCACCAAATGGCTATTGTGTTGGCTGTTGTCATTTTTTATTTGACAATATAAAGGAAAAGAGGTCAGTGCCCCTGAATAAATAGTCAGGTGTTGCACATTTTAACAAAATTCTTGAGGAACACCTGCTGAAAATCTCTGTTTTAGGAGTCTAAGTAGCAATACTGTACTTATGTTACCAACCAAAAATGTGAGCTGTCAACCTCAATATTCGCAGGATTCTTCAGATAAAGTTTCTCATCTGGTTACATCAACACTAATTGCCATGAAATGGACGGAAAATACAACCAAAGGGAAAGCTGCTCAGAGTGGGAGGTGATTGATCTTCTCTCCCTCTTCCTCCAACACGGACACACTTGTCCACATACATGCTCACATGCATACACGCAGATTAGATAACCATAAAGGCAGCAGGGAGCCAGAAATACATGAACTCCAAGACAAATAAAAAATAATGATCATAGGACTTACATTCATACTCAATGTAGGAGATACAATGTTTCTGAAGGAGGAACTATATCTGTTAATGAATGGATTTTTACAAGGAAAGTAGGATCTGCTTGATTAACATTGAATAAATTACTCAGTGAATGAATAAGCTGATTCTTTAAAAGTCACTAAGCCTGAAAATTAAAAAAGACAAAAAATATACACAGGTATGTGCTAATTTTTTGGTATTGTACTAAGTGCTTTCCATGTAATTCTCAGAACATCCCTGTCTTATTATTCCTATTGTTGCACAGATGAAGAAATTGAAGCATAGAAAAGTAAGTAAGCCAAACTCATGCACTGAGTCCCGGTGAAGCCAGGGCTCCAGTTGCTATATCCCAGGGCGTTAAAAAAACTTTTTTCCTCAAGAAAGACGGAGCCCTTTCTAAAAGTCTGGTTGAAATAACCCAAGTGGACAAAAGTATAAACAGGATTGGGGTTCAGATATTTGTTGTGTTGCTACGTTGCAGGTGGAGTGTCAGAGGAAGACAAGATTAGTTACGAGTAAAAATAGAGATAAGTCTGGGGAAGTGTCATGAACCTCATCTCATTTGCATTTGAGAACTTGTCTTTCCTGTCTCTTCATTGAACCTTAGCTTTTCAGACAATGGTGCTGTCTTCCCATGGGTGTCCTGTCCAGTATCTTCTTCCCTGTCCTCAGGGAAGAAGGCCAATAATTATGTATTGAAGGCAGGGACAACAAAAGGAAAACTATTTTTTGATCAATAAGATTATAAAATTATAAACAAATAACAAACAGGTATTTAAAAATCAGGAATAAGTGAGGGAGGCAGGCACAAAGACATCAAAAAATGGCACAAAGCTTAAATATTTTAGGAGAAGCAAAGATAAAAATCATAGTGGAAGAAGTCATGTGTGATGCAGTCAGTTTGCAAGAAAAGCTGGAAACTGTGGGGAAAAATATAAATTACTTGTTAGCCATATCTACCTATAATTGGAATAAAGTTAATGACTTGGTTACCCATGTTTAAAAAAGAGTATTATTTTTATCAATAGACTTTTAGAATGTCATTGATAGAAATTTTTTTACAGCATTTTACATACTATGAAAGCAATGTAGTTAAAAGAAAAACTTTGTTATTGTTATAGAACTCTATTATAATAAAACTTTATTATCATAAGAGAGAGCCTTGGAATTTGTTAATGAGAAAGTTAATACACTCTTTGAGTATATAAACCTTTTAAATTTATTGGCATACACATGCTCAATATGAAGAAAGATAGAAATAAGAGAACACAATTTGTTTTTGAAATAAGTCTACACACAAGTTGAAAAAAGTATATCACAAAGTCCTGTGTACCCTTTACCAAGCTCTCCCTGGGGTAAACAACACATTGACCACTGAAAAATGTAGGCATTAGGGGTGCGAGCCCCTGAACAGTTGAAAACTCAGTATAACCTTTGACTCCCCTAAACTGGACTAATAATAATAGCCTACTGCGAACCTTACCTAAAACGTAAACAGTCAACTAACACATATTTTGTATGTGATAGTGTATTACAATAAAGTAAGCTAGAGAAAAGGATATTATTAAGAAAATCATAAAAAGAGAAAGTACATTTACAGTATTCATTTTTTAAAAAATCCACATGTACATGGACCCGCACCGTTCAAACCTGTGTTTTCCAAGGGCCGATTGTATACAAAACCAGGAAACTGGCATTGGCACAACACAATTTACTAAACTACAGGTCTTACTCAAATTTCGTCACTCTTTATGCTCTATTTTATGTGTACATAAAATGATGAAATTTTATTACATGTATAGATTTGTGCTACAAACCACAATCAAAATACAGAACTTTAAAATGAGGGATCGGATAATAAAGAGATATCATATATAAGAAAAGTTATTCTGGAAAAGACAAATAAATGTGATGTCAGACCAGAAGTTTTAAGAGGAAAAAAATTAAAAAATTAAAAATACAGGAAAAAATAAAATAAAATAAAAATATAAATATAAGTGTTAAGAAGAAATAATATAAATAATTCATATTTTAAAAGTCACTACCTTCAGAAGACTTAAGAAATATAAATATATGTGTAACATGTTGCCCAATTAAACAATGGTCAAACCCAACAAAAATGTACAGGTGTCAGAAAAAGAGCCTTTCTTCTTGATAAAAGGGTATGAAGTGACAGAAACTCACAGGAACGTCTAATCTCATTGCTGAAATAGAAAATAATTTTTAAATAAATGTCTATGGATGTAGACATATAGATATTAGGAAGAATGTTATAAATGAGATCATTATACAAAGCAAAACAAATGGCAATACAGACTATAGCTATAATAGAGATTTTTTTAGAGGCCTCATGGAATTACACATTTTCATAGTTGTTAAAAGTTTATCTGCAAACATTTTTCTATGCTTTTTTTCCCCAACAGAGTCCACCTCCTGCCATAGAAGTTGAACTTGTTTTCTCAACCTCCTCTGCAGCTGGGACATGGATATACCACCCAATTTCGGCTCCTGGAAGTTGGAGGAAAGCATGCTAGAGAGCATTCGGGGAAAGTGATTGAGAAAGAGGAAAAAGAGAGAGAAGTGCCCCTCTCCATTCCTGCTATTGATGTTCTGAGAGGACGGAGAGCTTGGCCCTGCTGCAGCCATTTTACAGTCCTGAGCTGAGGACCAGGGAGCCTCAGAGAAGCTGAACCACTGTCCTGTCCAGTGAACTAATTCTGGACATTGCACTTCCTGTTATGTGATCAAATAAACTCTATGGTTTTAGTCAAGTTTGACCAGGCTCTGTGATTTGGGGGCAAAGCACCCTGACAGACACAGTCAGCTAAGAAGGAATTAACGGTCACTTACTAAACACCTAGCGTGTGAAAGCACTACGCTATTCTCTCTAGTTCTCTATCTCTTCCAACACATCATGACTGCATGGAATAGAAATGACCAAAAGCCAAGAATGGGCAAAGAATGACAGTTTTATTTTTTTATAAATAGAAAAGAATCCATGAGAGAGGTTTTTTGTATTTTTTGTACCAGGGAATTTATGATTTTGGGGGTGCTGGTGTTGAAGGCAGATATGAGGGAGTTGGTGTTGAAGGCAGATATAAAAAGGCAACGAGTAATAAAAATGAAAAATGTAAATGTGCATTTAAAGACTATTCCTTTGTAAATATATTCAATGGCTAAATATATTTCTCAACTTCAGAAGCTGGAAATCTTAGAGATTAGCTCTTTCTTGACAAGAGAAAGGCCATTTTCTGGTTTTCTGATTATGAATAATTCAGTCTGTATGCCATATATATAAGTTTGAGTGAATAAGAGTAGTTCTTTCCAGGAATGCTTCTTTCAGTATTATCAAAATCTGAAGAAAGAAGCCGCGTGTTTATATTGAGAGAGAATGTTTAAGGCTATTACCATTAGATTATGCCTTTTGGAGGGGGAGAATTTAGCCAGTGGAAATTACTCTGCCCAGCTGCTGTCACGCACTTAATAAGCCGAGAGGACTTCAGGTGTCTGCCTCCCTGGCAATGCTTGCTATGTGTATATTTTAGTAGAAATATAGAAAACAATTTTAAAGCATATATTGGTATCCGAAAACTTTTTTTGCTATATTTATAAATACATCTTTCAAAGCAAAAGGGTATTTGAACGTTAAATGTCATGGGAAAATTTAGAGCAATTTTATTCCATGCATACTCCATATATAGTTCTACTACTATGATTTAGCTCAGATTCTACGTTCTCCAATGATTTCTCACAACCTCTCAAGCCCCTACTATTTGTCTCCTTTTAGATCCACATCACTTTTCACTTAACTATACTTTTCTTACTTATTGCTGTGGAATGCAAGTTCTATGAGACAGCATTCTTTGCTCATTTTGTCCTTTTATGTACCCTTTTTGTGACTGGCACATATTAGGTATTCAAATGTTTATTGAATAAATTAACAAATGTATTTTTATTCTCTGGTTAAATTGCAAACTCCTTGAAAGCGGGAAGCAGACCATGTGATTTTGTATTTTCTCCAGTATACACTATGGGCTATTAGTAAACGATTGCTGCTCGTTAGCAGACTGCATGATGGACCCACCCTGAGAGAATTCCCAGTACTCAGCTCACGCGTCAGTGCTTTAGGTCAGCAAACTAGCACTGTTTTTTCTTCCTGGGCTTGTAAATATGCAATAAACACAAATTACTTCCCTGGGAAAATGTGTGTTTATACTCTAAAGTCATTAGTTTCATTCTTAATCCAAAAGGCAGAATATTGAGACAGTTGCAAAGGCTTTAGCTTGTAAATTATTTGGTACTTAAAACCATTCTTCCTGTAGACAATGCCAGCATTTGACGTTTACAGGCAGTCTTTGCTTAGCAGAGTTGTGTGCGGCTGGGAAAATGACTGCAGA
The DNA here is from genome assembly GCA_004027735.1 of Carollia perspicillata. Lineage (NCBI taxonomy): Eukaryota > Metazoa > Chordata > Mammalia > Chiroptera > Phyllostomidae > Carollia > Carollia perspicillata. The sequence goes on from PVKM010001978.1 coordinate 49,640, forward strand.
CTGATACTGTGCACGGTAATTTTGGTAACCAAGAGAGAAATTATGATTGACCTGTGATTTTTAAAAATTTTGTCAAAACATGCATAATTCTCTTGTTAGTTATAAAGGTATAGGGAAGTGAAAAAAGTAAAACAAAGATATTTCAAGTATACTATAACTGAAAACCATAGAAACACTGGGAATTAGAGTGTTTTTCTTCTTTGTAAAAACACGTTAATAATTTGAATAATACATTCTTCTTGCCATGTCACTGTCTGTTGGGAAAGGCAGTGAGTAATGCACAGCTTCTTGCTGCACACACAGCACAAGAGTGGCCTTGGCAATGAACACACCTATTACCTCACATAGGCAACATAGGTAACATCACCATCATCATTATTATTATTTTGGTGAATATGCTTAAGATCCATTTAATAAAGTTTAAACATCATTCATTAATAAGTCAAGTTTATCCCTCTTTATCCTTCTCCCTTCCTCTCTCTCTAAAAATCAATAAATAAAAAATAAAAAGAGTGGCCTCGAGCCATGGATGTTTTCTTACTGGGAGATGAAGTGCTGAGCTCATCGGAAGGAGTATCTTTCCCTGATTAGGGCCTGATGTAAATTCCTTTTTTCTGCTTAAGCATGTGCTTGGATGGCTTTCAAGCCCCAACTCCCTTTCTGTATTTCAGAGCCCAGGGGGAGGGATTAGGGTCCTTCTACTTCATCACAAAGTGTGGTGTGTGCAGCTGCACCGCCCGAGTGAGCTGTGGAGGGATCTCCTGGCTACCAGGGACTGATGCATGGCACGGGGCTAGGTCTTGTGCAATTTCCCACTTCTTGCCGAGAGTAAATGCTGCATCACTTGTGCCTGTTGTGTGCGTTGTCAACTCTCAGTGACCTTGAATCATGCACGGTCTGTTCCCTGGGTGGCACTTCCCTGCCTTTTAATCTTGGCCGCACAGCCTGGCCACCCAGTGATGGGTGAACCATTGCAACATGGGACAAGCTTGTTTCTATGGCTTGGAAAACTGTCATACTCTTTTCTAGGTTTGGATTAACTTCCAACATTTTGTCCTTTACACTTTCATGTCACGAAGTCTCTCTGAGAACTCCTTTAATGTGAATTATTATTTTGCTAGCATCGCTTTCTCTGGGACCTCATCCTTTTTGTCACCACCACTTTCCTCACGTATGTCTGTGGGCTCACCCTCATGAGGTTCCTCTGACTGCATGTGCAGGGTGTCGAGTGGGGCAGTGGCAACATTTCCATGTCAGTGACTTTTTCCATAACTCCACTTAAATTTGATTTCAGTTTCACTTCAAGCATGATTACTTTCTGTTTCTTTTCTGCATTTTCATTTGCATTGGCATTTTCATTGTTCATACATGTACACAAACAGATATAAACACACATATATTGCTATCATGGATTTGTAAACTTATAACTGGCTTACTTTTATTTTAAATTATTTTAAAGTCATGCGTTTTTCAACCATGTGAAAACCCCTACCTAAGGGGAAATTAAAATTCACACAAAGAAACTCGGAGCCCTTTAAGCGAGAGGCTGCCCCAGCTGATGTCGTCAACCACAAACATCACTGCAATTAAAAAATTCAGCAAGTAAATACATGTCAGGCAGGCTCAAATGTAAACCCAAGTTTCATATGTGTTGATTTCTCAGAAGATGTCTTTTTAAAATAGCTTGAAGAAGTTGAAGAAAAAAGTCAATGATGGGAATGATAGAATCTTTAACAGAGCAGAACCCAAATAGAAACACCCCATGTACGCGGCTGTTATCTAATGAACACATTTTAAAATGCTCATTCAAAATTTAAACATTGAGAGTATACACTTTCCTCAATTTGTAAGGAGCAAAACCCTTCATTTTAATTTCCTTTGAGATGTGTGGATATAAATTGCAATGGTTTCATACAGGATCCCATGGTCAACATCTAGGTTGATTAAATCAAGTAAACTCACGTATACTGCCAAATTCATAGCAACTCTTTATTCAAGGCTTTCAGAAGAGAGACCTTCCACTAAAATTTAATTAAAAATCTCATCTCTATCAGATGGTGGAATCCGCATGGTGAATTTTATATCTCAGTTGGCAGCCTCATTATTTCTACAGTTTAATATGCTCCTGACTCATAAGCCACTTTCAGACACTTGTTTGCCATACAGTGCTCTCTCCCTCCAGTCTACCATGAGCCAACACTCCACCAGAGAGCCTGTCCAAACTGTATTAGGCCACGCAAATATCATTTTCTTGGTGTCTTGTCAGAATAACTGAAAATACTTAACCAAAACGAATGAAATATTTGAAATCTAACCTTGCCTACCAATATAATGGATGATGGTATACAAAATTAAGACTTACATTCTTTTTTTAAATTATTTTTTGTACATATGTGTGTGCATACTTATATAGTAAAAAATGCATAACAGAGACAGAAGATAACATATTCATTTAAATAACTATTTGTTTTAATAATTCATTAAAAAAACCCCAGCATTTTAGTAAAACAATAGTTTTAATGTAACTAAGACTCAAACATTCTTCTAGTTTCTGGTTAATTTTTATCAGCAATTTCATGTTCCTTAAAAATAAACTTTCAAATTTTAGACAGCTTTAATTTATCTTGTTTAAAATGCCATGTCTGATAAAAAATATTTGGTCTACCATGGCATAATTTCTTATCTCCCTATCAAAAGCATGAACTTAATTTGAATGTTTAATATGGGTGAGGCATAGCAAGAACATAATAATTTGCACTGGGTGAGGTTTGGTGCTGTTTCTTTTCTAATGTGTGGTAATTGATGATAAAACAATAGCATTGATGAGTGAGTGCTTATATAGCACTTCTTGTTCTTCTGAGTGAAGGAAAGTATCATTATCCATGGTACAAAATGTCAATATCGAGAGCCATTTGCTCAGTGAGGCCAGGGACACTGAAAATGATAATTATGTCTTTTCTTCCACAAGGCCATGTAATTAAAATAGGAAAACTGTGAATCCATAAATGACACTTCTCATCTGGAATGATAAAATGAATGTACTTGCTCTGATCACCCATGTAATATGGTTTTGTCTGTGTGTGTGTGTGTGCACGCATGTATGCAAATACAGAATGAGGCAAAAGTAGGTTTACAATGTATAATACAACAATAAATAATACAAGGATAAACTGTAAGCCTACTTTTGCCCCACTCTGTATGTGTATGTGTATATATGTGTATATACAAGGTCTGTCCCGAAATAAGTCCAGCCACAGTTAATATAACGAGATTGGTTTGCATGACAATGATGTAACCTGGCAGCCAAGGAAGGTGGACTGAAAAACACATATGTGAACAATGACAACTTCACTGTACTAGTCAGTGGGAGTGGTAGATGCTTTTGAATGATCATGTGCACTGTGTGGCCAATGCATTCAAAATGACTAAGTGAGTAGAGCAATAAATCTGCATCAAATTTTGCATTAAGTTTCAACATTCCTCTGCAGAAACTATTCAAATGATTCAGAAGGCCACAGCTATGGGCAACTGGTGATTGGCAACTTCATCACGACAGCGAGCCCCTTCATACATCATATCTTTTGCAGGGTTTTTCAGCAAAGCATCAAATCACCCAGATGACTCAGCAGTTGTACAGCCCAGGTTTGGTGTCTTGCGACTTCTTGCTTTTCCCATACTAAAATCACCTTGAAAGGGAAGAGATTTCAGACCATTGATGAAATTCAGAAAAATATGATGGGAGAGCTGGTGGTGATTGGGAGAACTGTGTGAGGTCTGAAGGTGCCTACGCTGAAGGGGACTGAGGTGCCATTGTCTATGTATAATGTTTCTTGTATCTTGTATTTTCTTTAATAAATGTCTATTTTTTACATTATATGCCTGGATACCTTCTGAACACACACACACACATTTCTGTTACCAACTTCTGAGTAAGTAGTTTAGATATAACTCTTCATGCTTTGACACTATAAAGAAGTTAAATAGAAAATGAAACCCCTCAAGGGAGTAAAATATAAAATAATAACACTTTAACTTGTATTTAAAGATTATTCTCTTCTAAAAAGTAATGATAAACATTGTAAACTTTTTTTGATTACTTAAAAAATTATGACAGGATTACAGAGTAATATTGAATGTCTTTTATGTAAACAAACAGATTAATAGTAAAAAAACCCCATATTCATCAATTAAACCTACATAATCTCCTAACAATTTTGCCACCATGGATAATATTCTGATCATCTCATCTCATATTCTGATCAGAATATTATTCAATGTTGTCTTGGTAAAGTGTTATTACAAGTATTTCACATGTAACAATAGTAAGTTAATTTGAAAATTTAATACAAGCAGATTATAAAGAGATTATTTATTGATATTCATATACCTTTCCTCCTCTTTTTCTAAATTTACTGGTTGGGACAACTATGTTTTCTACTAAGTTGTAAAGATCTGTATTATATTTTATTTAATTATATTTAAGAATCCAATTCGAAGTTTGGATGGAATGCTGCATGCAGGTTTAAAAAAGTTCTCTTTGTATTTCCATTTATTAGGTCATCGTAATCTCACTGCATAGACATGTCACCACAAAGTAGGCCCTGGTGTGATCTGCTCTGGTGTGTTCCTGTTGGAAGAGGTTCACACAAGAGATAAACCATTCAGAAAGTGGGTGGTAAGTCATAAATACAGTTGTATTTTAAGGTTTCAGTGTGCGTATCAACATTTACAAGAAACACGATAGTGCACTACAAAACAAAAATGAATGAAAACTGAATTGCGAGGGCGTGGAGAGTTGTTGGAAAGGAGACTACTGAGGAATTACTATAATGAGCTATATGGAGACTGAGGTTGCTCTTTTCAGTGAATGTCAGCTCAGCCTCATTCCTGCTACCGGACACAGCAGCAAGCTGTTCAACCTGGCGGCACATCAACCAGAACTGCCTTAGAGAAGGGTGCAGAATTATTTGCCAACCTACACTTGAAATCAATTGGTTAGTGTTGCCTAAGATCCCACCTGATTTTCAAGTTTAGGAAGAAGACTTAGGATCATAAAATTCCAAAACACTTTTTATAGATTGAATGTATAATATTGTCCTTTCCTCATTTTCACTGAAGTCTATCAGAAAAAAAGGATAAATTGATATAAAGAATCAATAGAATTAGATATTAACTCAATAATTTAGTTAGGATAAGTCAGTGGCATGCCAGTAAATGTAACAGCCAACTATTTGGTGGAGAGGGAAACCCAATCTGTAGGATTTGCTGGTTTCTGAGGTGTAAACACTCCCCAGTGGCCACTTTCAAGCTACCAATGTGGTGTCACTAAATGTCAAGCTGGGGAGAGATATCCAATAGTTCATAATTCTGTAATATTCCTTTATATAGATATAATAAATAACTTCTGAGTTTTGAGTATTTATTAATTTTGTTTTAAAGGCACTTTATTCTAAATACTAAGTTATAGTAATAAAAAAGGTACAGTATTGGCATAAAAACAGACTTATAGATCAATGGAATGGAATGGAGAGCCCAGAAATAAACCCATGTCTATATGGTCAATTAATCTATGGTGAAGGAGGTAAGGATATACAAAGGGTAATGACAGTCTCTTTAGTGTTGGAAAAACTGGACAGGTAAGTGCAAAAGCATAAAAACGGGTCACTTTCTTATACCATATATAAGAATAAATTCAAAATGGATTAAAGACTTAAATGTAAGACCCCAAACCATAAAATTCTTGGAAGATAATATAGACAGTAAACTCTTTGACATTGCTCTTAGTAATGAATTTTTTGATATGTCTCCTTGGGCAAGGAAAACAAGAAAAAATAAATAAATGGGACTATATAAAACTAAAGAGTTTTTGCACAGAAAAGGAAACCATCAACAAAATGAAAAGACAACCTACTGAATGGGAGAGATATTCACCAACAATATATCTGATAAGGGGTTACAATCCAAAACATATAAAAAACACATACAACTTAACACCAAAAAAAAAAAAAATCAAACAATCTGATTGAAAAATGGACAGAAGACCTGAATAGACATTTCTCCAAAGAGGACATACAGATGGCCAACGGGAACAGTAAAAAATGCTTAACATCATTAGTCATCAGGGAAATGCAAATTAAGACCAAAATGACATATCACCTCATACCTGTCAGAACGGCTACCATCAATGAATCAACAAACAAGTGTTGGTACGGATGTGGAGAAAAGGAAACCTTTATGCACTGTTGGTGGAGTTCTTAAAATAAATTAAAAATAGAACTACCATATGACCCAGTAATTACACTTCTAGGTATTTAACTGAAGAAATGTAAAACACTAATTTGGAAAGGTATATGCACATTTATGTTCATTACGGTATTATTTACAATAGCCAAGATATGGAAATAACCTAAATGCCCATCAGTAGATGAGTGGATAAAGAAGATGTGGTACATATATACAATGGGATATTAGTCAGCTATGAAAAATAAACAAATCTTGCCATTGCAACAACATTGATGATCCTGGAGGGTATTATGCTAAGTGAATTAAGTCAGACAAAGAGAAATACCATATAATCTCACTTATATGGAACCTAAAAAAACAAAAATAAACAAACAAAACAAGACAGAAACAAACTCCTAGATACAGAGAACAAATTGATGGTTGCTAGGTGGAAGGGAGGCTAGGAGGATTGGTGAAAGGGTGATGAGATGAGGAAGCACACATTGCTGGTGTAAAACAGTCATGGGGATGTAAAGTATAGCATAGGGGATATAGGTAATAATGGTAATAACTATGATGTCAGATGGGTACAGGACTTACGAGGTGATCACTTTGTAAGTTATATAAATGTTTAATTCCTATGTTGTACACCTGAAATTAGTACAATATTGAATGTCACCTCTAACTGAAAATAAAAAAAATAAAGGTACTTTGTTTATAAATCTATGTAATTAAAAATTAATAATGTGTGTGTTTAACAATTGGCTTACAAAATTCCTGAAAATTTAATATTTAGTTCTCACAGCTGGTGTGAACCCCTTCTAGTACACTGCTGGGGTCGGTAGACTTTCATGTTTCTACAAATAGTATAGCACAGTATGTTTTACTTACATGTAAATCATTGTTTGTGCTTTGTTTAATATTGTTACAGAGTTCTCTTTATTATTAGAAAAACCACAGAGAAACTTGCTGTTTAATAAATTTTTTCCAGAAGAAAAATGCAAAGTAGTTTATTATTTGTTAACACTGTACACATTTGACACTTGAACAATCCTGATGTTAATTGTGTGGGTCCATTTATACATTGATTGTCTCCAATAAATACACAGTATACTGTAAATTTATTTTCTCTTTCTTATGATTTTCTTAATAACATTTTCTTTTCTCTAGCTTACTTTGTAAGAATATAGTATGTAATCCACATAACATATAAAATATGTATTAATTGACTGCTTATGTTATTGGTAAGGCTTCCAGTTAACAGTAGGCTAAATAGTAGAGTTTGGGGGGTGTTGAAAGTTATGTGTGAATTTGGTCTATGGGGAAGTCAGCACCCCTAATTCCTGCATTGTTTACAGGTCAACTGTGTCTATGTAATGAATTACCTCCATCCCTTTGTATCTTTATTTACAGTCTCTAATCTATTTATTATCTATCTAGATATATAGATTAATATGGTGAGATTCATCTATATTGATCTACATGTAAATAAAAACTATGTTCTGGAAAAAGCGTCTCAATTATTTTCAAGAAAAATACAAAATATAATTTTACAATATATTGTTAACTTCATTAACATGTATAACTTTAAAAACTATAAATTTTCTCCTAGAGTATTTACAGAATAATTTAAATTTTATGCAAACAACTGTATTAGACAGAGGGAAGTTAATGAGAGACTCAAATTGATGGCATATAATCAATAATCTACTTATAATCTACCTTAGATAAGATTTTATATTTTGTCATGTATGTGCCAATTTCTTTAGAAAGTGACCTTTTCAATAAATTGCAAGCAGCGGTAATAATGGTGTCGTTATTAAAAAAAAATAACAAATGGAACTAAAGTTCTACCTAGAGAAGTACGACATGAGAATCGAAGGACCAGGCTTGTGTAGGTCACAGGAGTCTTTGCTGGGCTGGTCTCAGATTGACAGCTGGAAACAAGCTCAGTTCTGGACTGCTGAGTGCTAATTAGTTCTGGTAACTTTTGACACACATTACAAGGAGCACAAAATTGTATTTTTCAAAAAGTGTCATTGAATTATTAATTTCAGATGTATGTTGACAACTTTAAATAGTAGAATTTTTTGGCAACTTACAAAATAAATTTGCCAGATATTCATCAAGTTGATTAAAAACCTGCATATGAACTGCTCTCTAACATTTGAACTAGTTGGAAAAGATAACGATATGGTCCTTAATCTCAAAATACATCATTGTAATGTGATAATTTCTCAAATTGTTTTGGAATTTGATAGGACTTTAAAAATTAATTTTGATTATAGGTAAATCAAGTTCTAAGCAATCAATTACTTTTGGGTTTTGAACATCTTTTCAAGAGTCTTCCTGAACATAAGGAGTATTTGTTGGTCAAGGAGCAATTTTTTAAAATGCATAATGAATCAGACAAATTTGAGGCATTCTATGTAAAAGGAATGAAAAAGATTAGAAGACATTTAGTCTATGTAAAAATAATTTGATCATCATAACCTTATCTCCTATTAGGCCATGAACCACGGACTCATATTAGTGAAAGGCACATGACCTATGTCAGCATATCATAGCCCCAAGCAAGTAGCATCCAACCAGAAAACTCTGCCTTGTTGGACAGGCTCCACACTCAGTGGTCTGGAAAGGCAGCTTGCTTTCTTGTTTACATGACACATTTAATCTGAGGATTTCACGTGCTTCACAAACATTCACTTACAATTTTCACAGCATCTCTAGGAACTAAATAGTGTGAAAGATGATTATTCTTACAGGAGAGTTGGGGGCAAGTGTCATTTGGAAGATGTATTTTCCAGGAGTCATGATGAAATTAATGGAGTGCTTTTGCTGTGCATATAGTAGGCTCTCGATAAATTCCATTTAACTCTTGACTCACAGCCTGAGCTAAGTAGCCACAGCTCTGCTTCTCCTCCCTCCCTCCCTCTCTCTCAGCCTTCATTCCTTCCTCCTTTCTCCCTTACCTTTTCTTCCTTTTTCTTATGTTTACACTATACTATTTAATTTTATTTGTTCAGGGCTCATATTGTAAGCATTAAACGAAATGTTGGCTTTGATTCTGTGAGCCCAGAGTCACATATTTAGAAAAATAAAAGCAACCTGTGATCTATGTACATGGAGGAAAACTAAAGGCTTGACCACATTGTAGTTTTTAAGTTTCTACTGCCTAGAACTCAGAAGTCACAGATCTTTTAGGTCCTTTGGGATGTTCCACAGGGCACCTGTGCTTTTCTTAAGTCAAACAATCTCACCATCCTTCAGTTTCTGGTTGATAATTTCTTTATGTGGAAATAAGACCTTGAGCAATTCTGAAATAAATATCATTGTAGATCATGCCAACTGTGAAGGTCATCTCAGATAAATACTCTATTTTAGATCCAATGAAAGGCCAAACATTGAATAATTTTCCATTGGGCTAAAGTGATTCTGTTCCCTATGGATGGTTGGTAGAAGATTGAGCCAGCCTTCTAGCTCTTACCTGATAATAAACTTCCCTGGAAATCATACCTGCTTCTAAATAAACACTTCCATTTTTGAGAAATACCCTGATGTTGTAAGATATCTTGTGTTTTAAAAAAATCATAAGTTTACATGAAGGAAAACAGCAAAAGTTTGTATCTTCAAAAAACGCAGCAGACCAAAATATTTAGATAAGAAATATGTTTGATGTTGAAAAATGTTTTTCAATATTAGAGTGTTTAAGATTTACTTCTGAAGATTTATTGCAAATCCCAGGATGTTGGAGGTTCTGGAATGGTTTTTGGATTACTTGAAATAAATCTACAACACGGTGGGGATGGGGATGGGGATGTCCATGAGTGGCAAGTGAAGACAGGACAGGATTTGTGGCTCATGGACGCCCCCATCTATCTCCCTGCAATGACAGCAGGCTAAATAAAAAGAAGCATGGCTGCACCATTTAGTTTTAAATTGCTGGACTCTTTCAGCCCTCTCTCTTTGCCCCCCTTCCTCAGAATGTGTTTGGTGGGCATTCAGTGGGAGCTCCTGTCTCCCCATCAATTTTTCACACGCCAACACGGAGCCTCATGGCACGAGCTTATGGCTGAGTTTAAGAGCCGTGCCTTTGGAGGAATTCAGAAGTATCTGCCTCATCTCCTTATGTATTTCAATAGCACCGATCCCAGACCATTGCTTTGGTCCTCCTCTATTTACTTACATATTTAATGACTGTTTAGGGAACACTTAAATTTAGTAATTCGCACTGCAAATTCTGTTGGGTATCTAGCTAGTTAAATTGGACTACCCCTCTTCTTTCTTTCAATCAATACGTAGTTTGCTGTCAGACAGTAGACCTAATTCAGATAAATGTTTAACCTCATCTGTCAGATATGCAAAGGCTAGACTGATGTTTTCATAAGTTCCCTGGTAGTTGTTTTCCTTTTTGAGTTAGATGGACTTTTGGGGATGGGTAAGAGTTATTCGAGTTACGAAGCCAAGTCAGAATCCCCCTTACTTCATTCCAAATTGAACAAGAAAACTTTAATTTTAATCTTATTAAGTACATTTGTTAATGTATCAGCATTAATCTATGTTAATGTTCATTAATATTACAATCTTGTCAATAGTAAACCATATCAATATTAGAAAGCTGTCCTGAGAATTTTACATGAAGTTATTACATGAGGAGGCCGCCACTGGCCCTTCAAGTACTCAGTAAATACCGCAGCTCTAGGATCCTTGCTTTCTCTGCCGCATGAACAAGACCAGTTTCAGATACTTCTTTTGAAACTAGATGGTTTTCATTGGGAGTTGTCTTTCCCAACATTTTTGGATAGAAATACAATGTGAGAAATTCAAGTTTTTTTCAGATATTAACTGCTTGGGGTGTATTATTCTTGCTAAACAGCAAGTTTAATGTAAATGTTTAAGCTATTTGGTTTTCCCTAAGAAGGGGCTGACATTCTGAGGTTCACAGACAGTTTGCAATTCTCCTTTGATTTCTTCTCTGGTGAAGAGAAGTGGGTGCAGAGGATAGGGGCATTCCTCTGTGGCTAAGTTAAATCACTTTTCCTTCTTCAAAAGTTTCTTTGATTAATGCAAATACTAGTGGTTGGTCACATGACAAACTGCCATTAGCTCGTACCTTCCTGAGATCCAGCATAGAACAAGAACTGAGATGCTGAGGGGAGGGAAGAAAGATTTAGGTGCAATCTCAGTTGGAGAGGAAATAGAGGATGAAGGGGCCTAACAGGGTTTAAAGAACAAAGTTTCTGCTTCTGAGTTTTGCCTTAGACCAATTCCCAATTGCCACTAAAAATCCTTTACCTTTCCACTTGTGGTAAATCATTGTTGACAGCCTTTCTATCATCACTATCACTATTAAAAGACTCAATTGAGGGTAAGTCATTTTTCCAAGGGACCCGAATATTACAATATTTTGGAGGGGAAATCAGTAGGTGCTTCCCTTAATTTCTACTCCATCCCTTACTTTCTAGTAGGAGACAAACATAGGGAAAGGCGGAACTTTTCACACTTTTTAAAAAATGAATCCAGGTTGGGGTCTTCTGAAAAACTTATTTATCCAAACGAGCAGCGTCCTCATCAGAGTTTCCAACTTAGTGGACTATGCCTTTGTAAGGATGGCTCTATCACTGATGAGGATTTTGGAACTGATTAAAATAAACGGTGACAAATCCTTTTGATACTTAGGCAGTTGGCACATTTTCACCCTTTGAGGGTGGATTTGATTCTTTGAAATGCCAATTGTCATTCAAAGCCAGCTCTGGTGAGGAAGGTGCACACTCATGCAGGATAATCCTCTTTGGTTAAAAAAAAAATAGTGGGGTTATTTAGCCAGTAGGCTAAGTTGTAGACGTTTGTGGCTTACAAATTGGCTCTAAAGTTGATTCCCAAGGATAGCTCCACAACTGTTTTGAGAATGGGTGGTGCTATTAGTATAAGATGGGAGTGTCCCAAGCGGCTTATTCTGAAACAGTATACATATGAAAGCAGCGTGATGTATTTGTTTGAAAACAAGCCTCATTATTCTATCATCATATTCTATTGCAGTTTATTTCTTCCTCTAAGCCAGTGTGTCATTTATTCATTGTCCTCGCTTAACAAGAAGTGTGTCATTTATTCATTGTCCTCGCTTAACAAGAATTGGCCCATGCACATAGCATTGATATCAAGAGAAGAATCCTGAGTCAGAATGGCTGGGTCCAAATCCAGCCCGGACAGTCTGTACTCTGTCACCCTGGGCAAAGTTCTCTAACCTCTCAGCCTCCTCCTCCAAGCAGAATGAGGGGAATACTAGTGGTGTCGGGGAATTCAGTGAGCGAGTCCACACGCTGCCTGATGGCCACCATAAGGATTTCACAAATATCAGCTGTCACCGAAATTTTACTGGCAGCCCATTTTGTGATACCAGCTGCCAAAATTATGGTTTTGGGATTAAAATGAATCATAATAAAAATTAATAACTTAAATTCAAATAAAATAATAATGAAATAACATTGCTTTCATATGATTACTTATTTAAAATTACAAGGATACAAAGTCCTCTAAAAATATCCACAGATTTATCTGGGTAGTTGTACCAGTGACCAAAGCATGACTTATTATGACAATAGTAGCTAGATGACAGTTATTTTAAATTCATATATGCTAATAGCCCCGAAAGCTCCTCATTAAAAGCAACTGCTGTTTTAATCTGAGAGCTCTTAGCATTTAAACTATAAAAAACACAATACCTTCATATAATAATATTTGAAGCATGAGCTATGTAGATTCATTCTACATAAAAATCTGTTACTGTTCTTTCATAAATGTTGCGCATTTATGAAAATTAAGTAGGTTTGGGATGAAATTATAAGTGAGGCAACGTTCTATTAAGATTTCTTCCAGTGATCCTGACAGATGAACTCCCACGGCCACAATCCACATGTGACTGTGGGTACATAATGCTCTGTTGTAGAGTTCAGTGGGATAAGCTGGCAGCTCTCTCTTCTGTTCACGAAGGACTGATGCTTACAGTCCTGCTCTTCACCTGTATGTGCTTATGCGCTTACTGTATATCCTCTCTGCATATAAACAAAGCACCAGAATTTCTCATGAAGTGGGAAGTATAAGAAGTATCCTTCCGTTAAAAAAAGTATCCTTCTGTTTAAGAGGATGTTGAAGAATAATAAAGCCTTTCCATAAGGTTTTCCAAACAATAGTTTTAGCCGAAGATTGATCCCACCAAAGGTATGATTTCCCAGTTATTTTGGCAGTTGCAATTATAGTTTCTTGGGCTTAAATGCTTAATTAGGAGCCTTTGGAAAGTTTCATGTCAAGCTAAAAATATTTCTAATGTACACTCTCTGCTTACTCAAAGCTGCATGGAGCTGTAATTTACAAAGGAAACTTGTTCCCTTAATTGTTGTGTCAGTCAGTAAAACACAGGGCAGAGGCACAGAGTAATCTGTTTATATTTAGCTGTGCCAGTGGCCATGAAATGTCACAACCTTCATGTAATTTAAGGAAATGTTAGGGAGGTTAGGTCTATAGAACTGGTCGCTTTACTATGTGTTTTGCTTTTTAAAATTTGTATTTTGCAGGATTTTTATGTGGAACTTTTTTTTTCTTTCAGACAATACTTGAAATTGAAGACTTGAGTAAGGTTTTATTAGTTGATTCCTTTGCTTTTGTGTTACAGTTAATTATATGTAGAGTTTGAATTAAGAGGTTTAATTTGTCTGAATTTTGTTATTTTTATACTGTCTTCAGCTTTTGAAGAGTATGTTTCATTATGGAATTGATTTAGAGATGAATAATCTGAGGAGAAGCATACTTTTTTTTCAGGATGACTCATCTATTTACCAAGTGTGATAATAGAAAGGGGGAAAAACAACAAAAAAAGAGCAAACAAACAGGAACAATGCCTTGCATCTCTATAGCACTCTCTAGCTTCTAAAGCATTTTCACATCTATGCCTGCAACCTTTCCAGAGTTTACAAAGTATGTTCTCATTAGATGAGGTCATCCCCCAAAATGCAGGAGCCTGTGTGGTGTAGTGGTTATAAATTCAAGCTTGAGAGTTAGATGGGTGTGGGTTACATCCCAGTTCTGCCACTTCCATCAGAGTGACCTTGGATTAACTCCACATGTCTTTGTGTGTCAGGTTTCCCCTCTGAAAAAACAGGGATTATGATAACTGCGATGCAGGTTGCTTGGCCACACCAGTGACATGGTTCATGCACCCAGAACACACTCAATGATTCACAGCTGTTAATTCTTCTCGTTATCATTGCTATTGCTGTGTAGCCCTACAAGCAGAGTGAATACTTTCCAGCTATTGTATAAAGATGGGGTGGAAGCAAAATGGGCATCAGAGACTTGACAATGGACTAAATCAGAGACAAAGATGTATCACTCAATTTCTGGAAATCATTTCTACAGGTGATGTCAACATATTGGCATGCTCATTTCTGCATTCCATTAGCTTACGAAAGTTATTTTTTAGAGTTGACCCTCCCCCACCAGAAAATGTTTTGGCTCAATCTCTAACGAACCTTTGTTTTATGAAGTGTGGAAATCTCTAGTTAATGGAATGCTTTGATATTTCTCATTTATTGTAATTTTGATTAAAGTTATTTTTGTACATTATGTGCATTGATCAAAAGGCAGTATGATAGCAACTGGGGACCCCTTGAAACCAAGGTCCAGGAAAATCTTCTAAAAGTTATTGAACTTCATCAAGGTTTGGCTCATTTGTTTTATGCTATATTTTATTTGAATATCAGTGTCTCTTAAATGTTTCATAATAACTGCAGTAATGCATAAAGTTAATCTGTTATTGACACAAGTAGACATATAAGTTCTACATCTTTTAAGAAATAAGTACTAGGTTTAATTAGCACTATGTATCTAAATGAGAGAAGGCATATTTTCATGCATATAAGGTTTTTAAGGAATAATCAGGTAAAATATTGGCAGAGAAAGAAGTAGGGGTTTATGGTGAATATAAACAGTATGTAAGAAATATGGCACCACAGTCTTCAACAATTACAGTTTTGGGAGGAATAAAATTCTTAAGAAATGTAGAAATCTAGAGTTACTCCTTTCAATATCCTAAGCATTTCACAACCAAGTTCTGTTTGAAGAGTGGCACGGTGTATCTATGGCCAAGAAAGGGTGCAGGCCTTTTCATAGCAGAGTAGTAAACATGTTGGAAGAAGGGAAGAAGGTCTTTCCAAGCAAGATAGAAATTTTGACTCAATTTAATGAGTAAGTACGTGGCTGGTCTTCATTATCAGAAATTCACAATCAAAATAGTATTTTTACAAAACTAGTAAGAATTAGGATAGTTTTATTAAAAGTAATCAAGGAGCAATGTGCAGTACAACAGAAAAGAGGGAGTGTGCAGAGGTATGAGTGCTAGGTTGCAGGTGTGGCGGTGACAGAGGCAGGAGGCTGGGTTTAAATTCGATTTTGCTGGCGATCCTCTGTGAAGCATCGCATGGATTACTCATGTAGTGAGGAGAATATTTTCTGTAGTTCCTGGAGAGACGGATTGTTTCTCAGCAGTCTGCGTATTGTCGGTGGATGTTTCAGAGAAGGTGAGGATTAGGGGCAAGTGAAAGGATGCCTTAGATTTGGGGTAAAACAGTCACCCACAGGTTTAATGATATGAGTCGATCAAAGGAACTGTGTGAGCGGTGACAACATGCATGCACTGTCGGGGCTGCTTCATATAGAGGGTGGCAAACCGCCTAACCCTCAAGGGAGATGTTTGACTTCATAAATTTTTATGTTATTGCAATATGTTTCTGGCAGATGGCAGGAAAATGTTTTGTTCTATAAAATCAATACAGGAGTTTCCACATCTGGTCTGGAAGAATAAGCTCCTAACTCAACTGCTTGCAAATAACTATAAATTCTGGTCCAAATACAGGAAAAAAAAACTACATGAAGATGCTGGAGAGTGAACAAAAGTAGAAAACTTTTGAAAGGGAGTAAAATCTTGGAGGAACAACTAGCATGGGTTGAGTTTCAGATTTTTGCAGTTTTACCCTGAGGGTAGCTGGGGCAATCAAAGAAAGAAGCCACTGGAAAGTCGGGGGAAAATTTCAGAAAGGAAAGGGACTAGGAAGGGGAATTCCAAGGTTTGTGTATAAATTCTTCATTCTAGCATACTCCATAAGAAACATGAGAAGCGAAGGAATTATTCAGTTAACAGCGCTGTGCATAGAGAAAGAGTTAGGCATTAGATGGTGATCCCTTCCCTCTTCAGAGAGCTGGTGTCCGAACGAACTGTGCAAGAGCTGTCGGAGGACTTGGTGTTTGTGTTAGTGATATATATGATCGGGTTTCTATTTTAGCCACACTAATTCAATCTGTAGGATATTCTCCAAATACTATGGGTAACAACACAGGTATGAGATGACTTTTCAGGTTAACTGTCAGGACTGACAATATGAGTGTTTTAGACTAGCAAAAGGAAACTGCATGGAAAAGGAAACTCAGTATCACATACTGAGATGCAAGTTCTCTATTTCAGCTTTTATATTTGTTGTTTTTTTCTGTAGCTCAATGGATATATTGCCATCTCTTTAGTGTGATTATTGCTGCATGTCTTTTCTCCAACAAGGTTGAGTTATTCAGCGTTCATAACCATGTTACATGTTTCTTTGACATTCCACGAACCAAGCACAGGTGTTAAATACAGAAACTCAGAAATAAGAAACATTTATGTGGGATTAAATCTGGACAAGTCACTTGAACTCTGCAAACAATATGGTTTCCTCATTGTTTAAATGGGAATAATAATAACAGCAACCTCATAGAATTATTGCATATTTTGTATAAGATAGAAGAAGTGCATATATTAGAACGTGGGATAAGGTAAGTACTAAACAAAAGTGGTTATTAAGTTTATATTTTAGCTAATAATGGGCAAAATTCATTGAATGAATAAACAAATAAATTTTTAAGTTATACTAACTTGAAAATTTTATTTTGTACTGGTCTCCACAAGGTGCTAAATTGTTCCTTTGAACATATAAACATTGAATGAAAGTACTATCTGGCAATATTAGGTGAGAACAGAAATATGCACATTTTCCACTCAGTTCCATATTCTAACAGACTTCCAAAAATACAATCTATAACAACATTTGTAAAGAGAATACTTGCTACAAATCTTAGGACCAGATGAGTTCCACAATCATCGATCAGCATCTACTAACTGCAATATGTCGTGCAAAGACAAAGCACAGAATTGAGAACAGAAATATAAAGATGAAAAGCCATGGCCGTCTTTTCAAAAACTCACAACTCTCGCTTAGAAATGGAAACAGTAGGATACTGTATGGACAGTGGCCCCAGACACTGCAGCTGGCTGATGATTCTAGAATAAATCATCATGCTTGTATAAAAATGGGTATCTATACATTACAAATTTGTAAACCTCCTCTAGTTTTGTTCTAATAAATATAATCTAAATTTAATGTACTGACCCGAGGGTCACATAATCATCAATTTATACCCAGATACTCCATTTTCTACTTATTTGTCACCTAATAAATATTTCTGTTCTTAAAATTCAGACTTGTTTTGTTAGTAACCTACAGCGGGACTGGAGAAGGTAATGAGACTCATTACCCTTCTCACTTTATGATTAGGTGCACCCTGAAAAATCTCAGCTCACCCCAAACAGGTAGCGGTGAGGGATGCGATGGCAAAAACCACCACGGAAAAGACGAGTAAACAGAACTGACAAGACCACCACCATCGATGCAGTCAGTGTTGTGCTGGTCAACGTTTCACAACCGTCTCTCAGCAAAAGAAAACAAAACCCTGACTGATGGCGTTTGCCATTTCCGTGGCATGAATTCTTTATTCATGGCTGATTTTAGATGCTAATGTGATGCCACAGAATGTAGAGTGGGGAAGAAAAATGAAGTAGTACACTATTATATTCCACCCTAATGACACAAGAAATAAAAAATAACCTTAAGGGGCAAGAAGAGTAAAGTGCAGTAAATAATTGAACGATGAACTTAGAGTATTTATTGCCTTTGATTTAATGTAATTTATTCACCTTAAAGTTTACATAATTTGATTTTTAACAATGGCCCTGTTTAACAGTCAGCTTGCAAAATTCCTGAAAATTTAATAGCTAGCTCTTGGGAGCCAGCAGAAGCAGGCTCCAGCACAGGGCTGAGTGTGGAACAGCGGTCAAGGGCATGGCTCGTGGATGCGAAACTGGGCTCAGCCACTTCCAGGTATTACTGATCTCTCTGCACCTCAGTGTTCCCAACTGTGGAGTTATGGTACCTACTTCAGACAGTTGTTGCAGAGATAAAATGAGGAAATACATGTATGAGACACAGCACAGTGTCTGAAACAACAATAAGTCACTCAACATATGATTATAAGTTGTTATTACCACAATACATTATTAATGAAATTACTCTGTTCATGCTGGAAATTAAGAGTGAAATTTTATTGACAAGAAAACATCTTATTTTGTGATCTACAAGGAGACAGTCAATATTGCTTACTAGACAGTGCATGTTAATCTGCTCCTAGAAACGGAAAGAGAAAAAATAGTCTCGATCAATGTGATTGAAGCAATGTATTACTATCTAGATCGTAAAGCAGAAGGGGATTCCAGGCATCTTGGAATGCATCTGCTCTAAGAGGTTTCATCTCATGTATTGGTTCTGATCTATTAGGCATCAGACTTAAATGAATGTTGAGAAGGATTCCGAGGCTGCTCCTAGACTGGTGGGAAAGACACTTTAATATATAAGCAATATATAAGCAATAGATGGGGAGGAAAGAAACCATGACATGCATTTAAACTTCTTGATCTAGGTCTGAGCCTACAATGTTTGGAGAAAATGTAGGTCATGCCTCACTTGCAAAAAAATGTTTCTGAGTTTGGGGAGATATCACACATTTGAATGGGAGGTTCACTAAAATATGGTGATGACTTCATTAAAAATTCACCTAAGAAATAGTCAGAGTTAGAGAAAAACAAAACTGGCCAGTTCAGCAGTTCTTTGGGGGAGGGGCAGGGGGAAAGTAATATAAAGCAAATGCGACTTGGAATCAAAAGAAAAATCAACATTCCTGGCTATTTTTCCACATTCCATTTGAGAGCCATACAACAAAAATAGCGATGCTGGAATATTATTTGGGATATGTGTTAATGGAAGTTACACATGCCCTTTTAAGAAAAGATTACGGGCCTTGCTTTGGCTTTCTAAGCAGGATAATAATCCCATTTCCACATGAAAGAGGCAAGGCCAGCAGACTCTTGCAGCAGATGGCCAATTCTAAAGTTTCCTTAAGTAAATAGGATGGAATTTAATTGTGTCTTGGCCTGTGTACCAAGAGGCAGTTTATGAGGTGATTTTGTGTGAAACCTTTGACAGGCATTGTACTATCTAGAGTCAGGTTTTTCAAATTATACAAATCAATTCCTTTATTCTCCAAGCATCTTCAGGGGTATTCTCTTTGGAGTCTCTACACAAAAACCCAAATCATTTATCTTATTTAGGTACATGCTTCAGAGTCAAATAAATGGCCACAATATTTAATACTGAAACTTCACAGGAATGAAAATAGGCATTACTTCTTTTGAGCAGGACAGGTCTTGGCACGTTATCGTAATGTAAGAGTTGTTACTGTGTGGTCAGTTCAATTCTTTCTTTTCTACAACTCAAGCCCCATTTAATGAAATACTCTGGCCTTTCTTCTTTTTTTCAAACTTAAAAAATACAGATAAGAATAGAGAAAAATATAGCAAACATTCATTTATTTGACTCTAAATTTACAAATGTTCACATTTTTGTCATTTTGCTTGTTATACATTCATTTGGTTTTATAAAAGAACCACAGAGTGGCTTGCTATAGCGTGGATGTACCTTGGGGATGTCGTGCTGGGTGAGATGGGCCAGTCACAGGACAGGTGCTGTGTGACTCCGCTTTTGCCAGGTATCTGGGGCAGATAAACTCTTAGAAAGAATAGTGGGTGGTGGGGACTGAGGGAGGGGAAAATGGGGAGTTGGTGGGTGGACATAGAGTTTCAGTTTTGCAAGATAAGAAGTTTCTAGAGATCTGTTGCACAGCAATGTGAGTGTACTTAACACTATGAAACTGCATACTTAAAAATGATTAAGATGATAACTTTTGGGTTATGTATATTTTTTGCTTGTTTTTTTA
>PVKM010001979.1:0-23802 GCA_004027735.1 Carollia perspicillata
TGCCCTGACTGGGAATCGAACCTGCGACCCTTTGGTTCACAGCCCATGCTCAATCCACTGAGCTACGCCAGCCAGGGCCAATTATTTTTTAACAAGCTGGTTGAGGCAGATACTGCCATTGCTGCCCATACTTCCCAGTCCCTCGTCATTCATGCCTGCACCTTTTACTGAAAGCCCCTCTGAAAGTTCAGGGGCTTTCTCTAGCCACAGGAACTTGTTTGGTCATTATACATGTCAGGCCAGAAATGCGGGGGAGTTAGTGTCTTCTGGAGAAACCCTTATCCAGTGACAAATGTGAGTTGGAAGATAAATATTCCAGCTTATCCACCCCTCATGGGTACAAGCCTAAGTCATGTTCCATACTGTTTTCAAGAGTTACCCAGCAGGGTAACTGCCCTCAGTGGAAAACTGGTCATTAACACACCTTTTATTACTTTCTCTTCCTTTTCCACCGCAATTCTCCACTGACATGTTGGTATTTCCAAGAATGAATTCTCCAAAAACAAATTGCACTCAAATTTTGATGTCAAGGTCTGCTTCTGGGAAATTCAACCTAAGACACTAGCATTGCTGGAGTTAGCACCATTAAAGAAAATGGGTGGATGAGTGAATTGAAGGGTGGGTAGATAAATGGATGGCTAGATGGATAGATAGATATCCCTATTTTTGTCTCACTCTAAATCGAGTTATAGAATGTTGCTCATGGGAAAATCAGCTTGGTTGGAAATTAGTACCTTCTGTTTATAACGTCTCCTTGCAGTCTCATATATGAAGCCACAGTTGGTTTTCTCTGTCCATTGTAGCATGTGTGGTAGGTCTTTTCCTATTGACAATAACATGTTCTTTCACTGAAGTTTCAAATTTTCTGAAATTAGATGGTTGCTCAGATTTTGATATATTTCATGGGTCCTTACTTCAAAATGGATATTGTGTAAGACATAGCCCATATTTTAAGTCTATTCCAGCTATATACTCCAAATTTAGTGGCTAAGCATATAAGCCTTTGTCATTAGGATTCCCAAACAACAAAAACTAAACCATGTTTATAAAGATTATGTCATGATCATTTCATCAAAATGTTCATTTATTTCTAGGTGGTGAGATTATGAGTGAATCAAATATTCTTTTTACATTTGTACAGTTTATCCAGATTTTCTAGAGTAAGCTGTTAAGATTTTTTTACAATGTTAATGTATTGAGGCAACCACAACAGAGCTTGAACTCTGGAGTGAAAGTGGCTCGGTGCAAACTCCCTTGGTGCTACTACTTACTAGCTTAGCTTTGCGATGTTAGAAATTGCTTACCATTTCTTTTCCTTATCTGTAAAACAGAGACAATGTTAGCTATTTCATAGTAGTATTGTATTAAGTGAGCAATATATGCAAAATGCTTAACCCAAGGTCTAGCATTCAGTAAGTTCTCTTTTAGTATATTATTATTATTTACACAATGAAGAAAGGGTAATTAAAATTAAAGACCTAAAAAATAATATTTTACTTAAATAGCAAAATTTTTACTCTCAAGACAAAAACAAAAACCCTTTATTATGTTATATTTTACCCATAATGGGAACTTCCCAACCCTCACTATCCCAATATGCCAACATTAAAAGATGTGTACATATTTAACTGCCTTACATTTATTAACTTGCTTTTTACTCTTATCTTTAATGCTTCTTTGGGTTGTCCTTGAAGGTATTATTATCAGGCTTATTGTTGTTTTTCTCATTAAACTAATGGGAGAATGAAATCCCCCAAAGTGACAGGACGGAGAACACTCAGTGACACTAGTATGATACTTCTGCGGTTGCTTGGAATGAGATGAGAGAATGAAACTCTGAGCCTGATCCTTGTGACCTTTGAAACAAAACATTCAAAGAATGAGCTTCTGTGTTGAGGGAAGGACGAGCTGGGTCTACTTATCTGAGGGCTGCTGCGCAAAGTTTTCTTCTTCATGATTCAAGCTGCTTGCCCTGAATCAGATTTCCCTTCCACCTGTTTGGAACGTGGGGACAGGTGGAGGCTGACACTAGGAAAGGTGTGCAGTGTGGGCCATTGGCTAGTAATGCTGGCTCTGTCATGGGGAAAGCAGTTTTTCCTTAAGATTCATGTCATAGAACAGCGATAGTAAACATTGTTTTAAAAAAACTTTACCATCAGGATGAAGTAGGGGAAAATAAAAATGTTAAGGGCTGCGATTTTGTATGCCTTGTGTTAAATGCTCCATTTGCAAATTATATTAGAGCAATTCATTTATTGTTTCTCATAACCAAAGAAACTATATTCTTTTTGGCTAAAATTTTAGAAACTTCATTACTACAGTATATCATTTTAATGTCATGCCTTAAAATAAATTTTATGTGTGATGAAACCTTGTAATTCTCTGGAGCAGAGAGGTGAGGAGATCTGAAGGTGATATAGTCAAAGCGCAAATGGTAGAACTCTAGTCAAATCTCTGGCTTCAAATATGAGCTCTGCCACCTAGTGGATTAGCAAATTATAACCCCTCCATGTTTAACTTTTCTTACTGTAAGAAATGAACAAACTGACAGTAACCAGAGGGGAGGTTGGAGGAAGATAATAGGAGAAAGAAGGGAAAGAGTCGTAAAGAAACTTACATAAAGGACCCATGGACAAAGCCAAAGTGGGGAAGGATGGAGGATGGGAGGTGGAGGCAGGTGGGGCAGGGGAAAGTTGTGGTGGGAAAATGGAGACAATTATATTTGAACAATTAAAAAATGATAAAGAAAATAATAGCACTTTCCTCAACGTATATTTGTGACCATTCAGTTAAGTCATACAAGTTAATCATGTACCACAGGGTCTGGCACACATCAAGTATTCACTCAGTTGTATTATCCTGGTGGTTGATATTATTAATAGAAGCTAGTGCAAGGAGCTGGCACTACAGTATGGCTGTAGACCAAAGACAAGGACAGCCTTATTTGGAAATCTCTGCAGTGAAGAAAGGAGAACTGTAATTTGTAGGGAATGTCTGCAGAGATCATAGAAAATGGGGCAAAATTGCTGCTGGCATGGAAAAAAGTAATGTATGATGAATTCATCTATTTTACCCCACTCCACTATTCCCTACCCAACATAAGTAACTGCTAGTTTGGAACTATTTTGTTGCAATACTTCTCCAAGAGAAGAGTGGTGGTGGAGAATTAGATAGAAGGATGTCTTGTTTTGGGCTCTCCCAGAGCACACCCTGAGACAAATGTCTAATTTTCTTGACAAGTGACCCCTGGAGGCACCAGTAAGGTGTGAGGAGTGAGACAGGGAAGGGAAGAAAGCCAAAGAAAGAGTGACTTAAGGGGCAAGGTACCACTGTGGTCAACTGGGGCAACCAAAAGTTCTCAAAACTGTGGATATTGTGAGGCAGAGGAATTCTATTAGGCATGTGTTGAAGCTGGGATAATTATCTACCTATTCCTGTTGACTACTGGTCAAAGCTGCTTCTACAGGTGTTAACTCCCTGGCACTGCATGCAGACCAAGCATGTGCTTGCAGCCCAAGAAAGCCTTTGGGCAGAGACTTTGAATGCTTACATTAGAAGACCATCATTATATACAAAACTGGTGAGTGCCAGAGTGACATGGGTGGTCAGCTGATGGTCTTTAATACAATGGGGGGACTCTTTAATCATCTTTCCTACATCTGTGAATGACCCCCTGTTGGATCATTTATTCATTCTCTCAAATGTTTAATGAGTACCTACAATGTAAAAGGCCCTGAACTATGTAAGCACTTGATTTCTATTGGTTGATAAAGAGAACACGGCCCCTTCCCTTTTGGAATTTATAATCACATGGGGATGGGAGGAAGAGAGTTACATACACACACATACACTCACAGTAGTGGTAATTTCTAAGCAGAGGGTGAACATTGTTCAGAGATAGAAAATAAGTTTGTTGGGAGTGGTAAGGGTTACAGGTCACCCAGTTACAGAAAATGCTCCAGTAGGGCCTCCCTGAGGAGGTGGCATTTAAGCTAGTCAAACAAGGAGAAAGTATGTCCTAAGCAAAGGGAAGGGCATGGGCAATGTTGTGAAGACATTAAGAAGATCAAGGGACCAGTGGGAGGATCCTGTCTTAGACCAGCTGCCTGGGGAAAATCTCTCTGCTGGAGTGACATTGAAGTACAGACCTGCAAGAAATAAGAGAGAGGGAGAAGGAGAGAGTGGGCACCTCACAGATATTAGACTGGTATATTGCAGGGAGAAGAGAGAACAGGTACAGAGGTCTGATGTCCAAGTCTGGAAACATTGCCTCTATCAGTCAAGGGTTCATGATAGGTGGTTCAGTTTCTTAAAGTGATACAGAGAAGGACCTAGGTAGACAGAGCTTGATGACTGGAAAAGGGACCAAAAGGCAATCCAGAAGTTAGCAGCTGTGGGAACCCATAAAGCCTAAAGTATTTACTACCCAGTCCTTAGAAAAAAATAAGTTCACTGACTCCTGAGCAAGAGGCATAAAGGGAGGAGGTGGTCTCATCAGAGCACAAGATGGGGCCTGTGTGGTAGAAGCAGGGACCATGAAGAAAGGAGGCTTCCAGAAGGAGTAGGAACGATGGAAGACACAGCCACTCCTGGAGATGCTGCCCAAAGCAATAAGGGAAAGAGGGAGAAATACCCTGGCTTCTCCCTCACTCCTGCCTTCCAGTCTCGCAACAATGTTCCCTTGGGGAAACCTACCTGAAAAGCATTTGTTAAGGAAATCAGGCTCCAGAGATGCAGAGCAGAGCAGGAGAGGAGCAAAGCATGGAATGGAACAGAAACAAGCAATGACCTGCAGAGTTCCTCTCTGAACTTCAGTTTCATCATCTACAAAATGAGAAAACTGGATTGAAGTTTTCTTAAGAGAGAATTAGACCTCTAATTATATGGGAATAGAAATACATAGATTTCTTTTTCAGGGGAACAGTTGTATTTGACCTTGGACAGAAAGGCTGATAGTGCCCTAGCCACTGCTACTTCAGAGAGAACAGAAGGAAATATAAAAATGCAACAGAATTACTTTCAACTTCATAAGGCTTCTTCTAATATTTGGTCTATTTAGGTAAAATCTAGACAGGCCCTTAAAAACCAGGATTGTGGCACTTATCAGAAATGACTGTAGGTTACATAACCAAGGTTGTTATTTCTGTTGAGTTCCCATTGGGAGGTGGCAAGTGGAAGAGATTAAATCAGTGTATGCTGAGCGATGTTTCTATGTAGTTCTCTAGCACACTGTGTAAAATTTTACAGAGCAATCATGGGTGAGTGGGTGGGCAGAACCTCATTACTTGGGGAAACTCAACACCATAGAAGAATGCAAATGTTCCTTTTTTTGAAATTATAAAAATTCATTCTTCTTTATATATCCATATCTTTACCTATATCTATCATCTATACCTATATCAGCTATCTATAGCTATCTCTTACATATCTCTCTATATATAATATTCCTTATATATGTTTTCATTTCTAAAGTGGGGGTGTGGGAGAGAGAAAGAATGGGAAAGAGAGACTGACTCTGAGTTGCCTAAAATAGGACAGAAAGATTCAGCTTTATTAACAGCCCAGGAATGTCAGACAGAAGGATCCCACTCACACCCACATGTATGTCCTTTTCCTTGAAACTGTTAGGTGTCTGATCCTTGGTCCTATTAACCACCATCTCTGTTTCCTTCTCTTCTGGGGCCAGAGAAATGTTGGAACATTCTTTGTGTTCCCTGGGGCTATAAAGCAGGTGGCTAACAGTCACATGATAAATTGCACAAGGTCAAGCTGGTGTCAACTGAGTGACAGGCCTGTGTTCACTCTCTTTTCAAACCCAGAAGTATTCCTGGAAGAATAGTATTTTGTCAGCCATGAGGTGGATCTAATTCTCTAGGGGCCACAGGTCATACAAAAAGGAGGCAAGTGCTCACACTGCCTTGCTTGCCAAATGCTCCAGTTAGAACTGAAAAAAGTCAAAGTCTCAGAGCCTGGGACTCAAGAAGTGACAACTGCAAGCCTGGGATTCACATTCCCAAATCCCCTTCCAGGGTGCAGCTGTGGGTATGCAGAGGACTGAACCTGAATCAGGACTTTAGACTCTATACCAGTGTGATACTTACATTTGTATCACATTGGAAGCTTGTTAAAAATGGGGAGGCCAAGATTCTACCCCAGACCTACCCAGTCAGCATTACTGCCCTGAGGCCCAGGATTGGCACTTAAGTACCCAAATGATGCTTAGATACATACAAGTTGGAGATCTGCTGATCCAAGGAGAAATAGGTAGAACTTCAACCTGCAATTATCCAGTATTTTATGTTTTAACATTGATGGATTTTTAAAAATATATTTGAGAATACATTTTTGTTTAAGCAAACACTTGTCTTATTTATTATACTTAATGTGATAAAATAAAAAAGGTAAGAATGTGAATAGTGAATGGATACTTGTTTTGTTATTCTAAAATTTTCTGTTGAGGCATATGTTACTCTTAGAATGGAAAACAATAAATGGCAAAAAAGCAAATAGTGATTTAAATTTGGTAGAATGACAAACCTACAGCAATTTTACTAACCTTCCTCCAACTCATAATTTGCTTTATAGCATGTCTCCCAAAAATGTGAAAGTGGTAATTGACTTTCCCCCCAGGTCAAGTGGAAATACAGGTAGAAACCAGAAAGTGGGATGAATATGTTGATTCTTTCATTGTGTGTGTGTATAACAATTAACAAAAATTGATATGGTCATTATCCTTTTGTCACAACAACACTGTACTAGGCAGAACCAGAGTATTTTTATTTCTCTTTATACAGATCAGTGCACAGAGACTTAAACTTTACTCAAGGTTATACAGCTAATAAACCCAAAACCTGGAAACCTATCTAAATCTTCTGACTTCCATGGGTGTCTTGATGGAGTTGTTTGCTATCACGCCAAACTGTCATCTAACAATGATGATAATGATGAAGAAGAAGATGACGATCATAATCATCAAATAAAACCCACTATTTATTGATCATTTTACCATGTACAAAGAGGTGTACAAAGCATAGCACACATTATTATACCATAACATCCCTGTGAGACATCCCCATGAAGTAGCTTCTCTGAACTCCCCTTGACAGTAAGGAAACTAAGTCTCATGGAGGTTGAATGACTTGCCCAAATTCATGCATCTGACATATGGCTATGCTGGACTTTGAATATCTGAGCCTGGCTAAAACCAAGCTCTTCACCATTTCACTGGAAAGAGGAGCAGTGTGTCTTTGAGTTGATGAACCCCCACAATTGCAGAGACTCCTTCTGTCATCTCCTAGATTTATAGCCTGCTCCCTACAGACAGGCAGACTGGGTAGGCAAGAGGGATTTAGGGAATGGTTCTCAGGGACATCACGTTCCTTGGAACTCAGAATAGCTTTTCCAGTTTATTTCCCAAGTCCAGCAATAAACTGTGAAGGAAAAATAATTCCAGCCTGCATATGTTACGATCACCCTCTTTCCTGTTTGAAGCTGGCCAGAATTTGAAATAAATTTTGAAAGCCTCTATGCAAAAGTAGCAGTTGTCTCCTGAGGTTAAATGTTAAGGAGTCACATAAATGGTAGTGTTTTCTAAGAATAGTTACTCCAAAAGGTTTAGTGTTACAAAAGATTCCCACTTCCCTGGCAAAGGGGTGGATTGCAGAGGGAAGCAGGAGTTGAGGAGTCAAGAGGTCTCAGATACTAATCAGGAGACTTGATTAGAAAGATCTTTAGTTTAGTTGCTCAAGTCTAGCACTGAGATACCAGAAATAAGTGGATAGTATAGAGAACCACTTTTCCTAATTGCAGAGTTGGAACTTCTGAGATATACTGAATTAGCTCTTGGGCTTTTTAGATGCTAACTAAGAATTAAGCTTAACAATTCATGTGTTATTTTAGCATGTCTACCAAGAGTTTACTTTTCCATCGTTTCTTTTACCACCTTACATGCCATTATCTAAAGCAGTTATACTTTTCAAAATACATATTTATTAGAAAAAAAGAACATACATTTGTTCTAAAAAACATTATGCAGAAACAAATGAAGGAACATATTAGAATCCTCCTTTTAAAGAAATGTAATTTCTTTGAGATAATCACTACCAAAAGTTTTGATGTATACATATGATCTCACCTATAAGTGGGATCTAGTCAACAAAACAAATAAGCAAGCAGAATATGACCAGAGACACTGAAATAAACAAACTGACAACCAAAGGAGAGGGGGGAAGGGATAATGAGGTGAAAAAAGGGAAAGGTCACCAAGGAACATGTATAAAGGACACATGGACAAAACCAAACATGGGTATGATCAAGGGTGGGAGGTTGCATGGATGGGGAGTGGTGAGGGGAAAATTGAGACAACTGTACTTGAACAACAATTTAAAAAATAATAATAAAAATAAAATAAATTTTAAAAAGTTATGATGTATATTATTTCAGACTTTTCCTTTGCATGTACTCATTTTTTATGCAAACTGATTCTGCTATAAATATTATTTTGCAAATAATTCTTAATTTTTACAAAATTATAGATAGCTTTCCTTGTCAACCTTAATGGATCTACCATGTTTTATTGGCCTCATAGCTAGACCATAATGTATTGCATAGCTAGACCAGAATTTATTAAGCCAATTCCTTATTGATGGACATTCAGGTTGTTCTATTTTTTGCTATTACAAGTAACTACAAATGACACTACCACTAACATAGGTTCATAACTTCATTTGTAAGGAAGGTTCCTGGGGCAAAAGGTATATAAGCCTTAAATCTTCATAGATTTTGCCAAATCCCTTCCCAGAAAGCAATTTATATGCCCACTAAAAGGGTATAAAGATGCCTAGTTCTCCTTATTCTTCCCAAAATGAAATAATATAAGTGCACTTACCTGATTGATTATTAGTGAGGGTGAACATGTTATATAATTATTAGACATTTCTATTGCAGGCAAAAGAAAAAGACAAAGAAAAAAACAGTATGCTTCTTTTTTTGTAAAATATCTGATCCCTGGCATATCAACTATATTACTTTCTCCCACCTCAGCTGATATATTCAATCAGCATTATTCAATGCATTCTTTGATATTTACTAATTGATGCAACAAAAACATTCAATATGGTGTCAGGTACTGTGCCTGGTAATGACAGAAATTTAAAAATGAAAAGAAAATGGATTCTCTTTTCATAAAGCTTAGTCTTTTAAATGAATACTAAACACTAATGATATTGAGACAGAGAGGCTGCATGACTCATTCAGCACCCACAGCAAGTCCTCATATGCAGGAATTTGCACTAATGTCCTTGAAATCCTTATGCAATATGACCATCACACAGAGTCACAATGCAGATAATTAGAATGAAGACATTAATCTCTACTAATGAAAAGGAGGCCTATTATAAATTGCCTAAATTGACAAATTAATATTTATGGTATAATAGAACATTTTAAGAATTCATATACTAAATTATATCATTGTGCTCATCTTAATAAGCCCTTATTAAATGTTGACATTGAGAACAGTCTACCCAATAGTGATTGAAAAGAGAACTCATTTGCCAATCTCTATTTCCTCACAGATACAAAATATCATGAAAGAGTTTGTCTTTCAGTTAATTTTTAATAATATATTTTCATTTATCTCTATGTTCAGTGTATTACTCTCCAAAATGAGAAGGGATTGTTTTTTCCTATCTTTTTTCAACTCACCACAAGCAATTAAGAATAAATGCTACATATAATGCATCATTAAATATGATAGTTTTGTCATCATCTTAGACATAATCTTTACTATTTTTCAACCTGAAACTACTACTCTGATTACCATGGCCTTTAGAGATGGCATTTGCTTCCTCTATGGGGTGAATATTGTCTAAAGAATTAAAAAAGTTTAATATCTCCTTTATGCAGAAAAAAACATGAAGCATAAATATCCCATATTGAAAGAAAAGTACTATATAAGAAAATGAACATAAATGCCGTATGTTGTACAAGACTAAATGAAAATGTAATGTGAATTGCTTTCTAGATCAGGCTCATCACTAGTGCCCAGATAACTGTGTTTCTATGTTTTTAAAAATCATTTCAATTTTCAACCAAATGCCTCTAGTCAAATAAACAGTGTGTCTCTAGCACTTTTTATAATGCTTTCTGGAAGAGAAATGCAGACAATATGAAAAAAAGCAAAGCACACTGAGCCCTTTCTTCAGAATCTCCTTGTACATCACCAAGAGTCCTCAGAGACTTATTGAATTTATGGACCTAACTATTTACTCATTCGATGAATAAATGTGCCAAGCACATTATCAGAGGAGTATCAGGTGTTTGCCCTCTGCAACAGATCCAGCCCATACTCAGCCATGGGTCCTAGGGGCCCTGCCTATTTTAGTTAATTGGACCAAATTATTACTTGGTCAACAATCTGTGAATGGTTGCTGGGACAAAGGAAGACTCATTTCATTTAACACATTTTTCTAATGCCTACCCTGTGCAAGGAACTGTTCCTGGTGCTGAAGATCCAGTGGAGGATGAGATAGGTTGGTGATAATGAGAGGAAGGAACAGAGGGGGATAAAAAGGAAACAAGCAAAAGACCAAGATTATGCCAGAAAATAACAGAGGCAAGGACAAAAATAAAATAGTGATGTGATGGAGAAAAAGTGGAGAAGGGGTAGGCAAGAAAGGCCCTTTTAGGAGGGACATTTGTTTTGAGACCTGAATGACAAGAAAGATAAGCCATGCAAAGATCTGGAAAGAGATTTGTGCAGATAGAACAGCATGTGCAAAGACAGGAAGGGACTGGGTGCAGTTAATGAATAGATGGAGGAATTGTGCATCAAGAACACAGCATAAAGAGAAGAGTGGGGGACAGCAAGGCAGGCAATGGCTAATGTTAGATAGGGCCTCATGAGCCATGTAAGATTTAAGTTTTACTCTAGATGCAATGGAAATTATTTGCTTAAAATCAGGAGAGTGACAGTGTCTGATTTACATATTCTAAGGATTATTTTAGCTGCTCTGTGAAAAAAAAAAAGGACTTTAGTGGGACCAGGAGAAATGATTATGTTCAATGACTATGAGTTAATCTTGGCAAGAGATGATGATGTCCTAAATTAGGATTTTAGTGGTTAAGAGAAACTTGGAAAGATTTAATTTATTCTTAAAATTTCAGTCCATAGAATTGGCTGACTAAAAGGATATATGGAGAGAAGATAAAGCAAATTAAAATTTAGGGCCAAAGAACTGAGAGGATGATGATGGGAAGTTGTCAAATTGAGATACTTAATATATGTATTAGCTGTTCATTTTTATTTGTTTTTTTAATTTTTATTTTAATTGTTGTTCAAGTACAGTTTTCTGTCTTTTACTCCCATTCCAGTCCATCCCCCCAGTGCTCCCCACCTCCCTCCCATTTCCACCCCGCTTAGTTTTTGTCCATGTGTTCTTTATACTTGTTCCTGTGATCCTTCCCCTTTTCCCCTGAAATTCCCTCCCATCTCCCCTCTGGTTACTGTCAGCCTGCTTCTATTCAATATCTTTGATTATATTTTGCTTGCTTGTTTGTTTTGTTGTTTAGATTCCTGTTAAAGATGAGATCATATGGTACTTGTCTTTCACCACCTGGCTTATTACACTTAGCATTATGCTTTCCAGTTCCATCCATGCTGTTGCAAAGGGGAGGAGCTCCTTCTTTCTTTCTGTGGCATAGAATTCCATTGTGTATATGTACCATAGTTTTTGATCCATTCATTTACTGATGGGCACCTAGGTTGCTTCCAACACTTGGCTATTGTAAATTGTGCTGCTATGAACATTGGGGTGCATAGGTTCTTTTGGATTGGTGTTTCTGGGTTCCGAGGGTATAATCCTAGCAGTGGAATTGCTGGGTCAAAAGGCAAATCCATTTTTCATTTTCTGAGAAAATTTCATACTGTTTTCCGTAGTGGTTGTACCAGTCTGCAATCCCACCAAGAGTAAACTAGGGTACCCTTTTCTCCACAACCTCTCCAACACTTGTTGATTGTTGCTTTGTTTTTGATGGCCATTCTGACTGGTGTGAAGTGGTATCTCATTGTAGTTTTAATGTGCATCTCTCTGATAGCTAGTGATATTGAGCATCTTTCCATGTATTTCTGGATTTTCTGTATGTCCTCTTTGGAGAAGCATCTATTCAAGTCCTTTGCCCATTTCTTAATTGGATTGCTTGTCTTCTTAGAGTGGATTTGTGTAAGTTTTTTATATATTTTGGAGATTAAACCCTTTCCAAGGTATCATTGGCAAATATGTTTTCACATACAGTTGGTTCTCCTTTTCTTTTAATGCTGTTTTCTTTAGCTGTGCAGAAGCTTTTTATTTTGATGAGATCCCATTTGTTTATTCTTTCCTTAATGTCCCTTGCTCTAGAGGACATATCAGTAAAAATGTTGCTGCATGAGATATCTGAGATTTTCCTGCCTATGTTCTCCTCCATGACTTTAATGGTGTTACGGCTTATATTTAAGTCTATTATCCACCTTGAATTTATTTTTGTGTATTGGTGCTAGAGTTTCTTTTTTTTTTTTTTTTTTGCACATAGCTGTCCAGCTCTCCCAACACCATTTGTTGAAGAGGCTATCTTTATTCCACTTTATGTTGCTGCCCACTTTGTTGGATATTAATTGACCATAGAGACTTGGATTTATTTCTGAGTTCTCTATTCTGTTCCACTGGCCCATGTGTCTGTTTTTATGCCAGTACAAGGCTTTTTTGATTACAGTGGCCTTATAATACAGTTTAGTATCAGGTATTGTGATCCCTCCTACATTGCCCTTCTTTTTCAGAATTGCAGCAGCTATTTGGGGTCATTTATGGTTCCATATAAATTTTTGAAGTGTTTGTTCTATGTCTGTGAAATATGCCATTGGTACTTTAGTAGGTATTGCATTGAATCTGTAAATTGCTTTGGGTAGTATGGACGTTTTGATGATGTCAATTCTTCCAATCCAGTATATGTTTCCATTTGTTTGTGTCTTCCTTGATTTCTTTCTTCAGTGTTGTGTAATTTTCTGCTTATAGGTCTTTTACCTCTTTGGTTAGGTTTATTCCTAGGTATTTTACTTTTCATTTTGCTATATCAAATGGGATTTTTTTCTTGATTTCTGCTGCTGCTGTTTCATTGTTGGTATACAAAAATGCCATTGATTTCTGGATATTGACTTTGTATCCTGCTGTTTTGCCAAATTCATTGATTAGGTTGAGCAGTTTTTGGGTAGAGTCTATAGGATTTTCCATGTACACTATCATATCATCTGCAAACAGTGACAGTTTCGTTTCCTCCTTTCTGATTTGGATGCCTTCTATTTCTTTTTCTTGTCTGATTGCTGTGGCTAGGACTTCCAATATATGTTGAACAGAAGCAGTGAAAGTGTGCAACCTTGTCTTGTTCCTAATCTTAGTGGAAAAGCTTTTAGTTTTTGCCCATTTAGTATGATGCTGGCTGTAGGTCTCTCATATATGGCCTTTATTATGTTGAGAAATGCTCCCTCTATTCCCACATTGCTGAGTGTTTTTATCATAAATGGGTGCTGTACCTTATCAAATGCTTTTTCTGTATCTTTTGATATGATCATTTTTTTGTCTTTGCTTTTGTTTATATGGTGTATTACATTTACTGCTTTGCAAATGTTGAACCATCCTTGCATCCGTGGGATGAATCCCACTTGGTCATGGTGATGATCTTTTGAATGTACTGTTGGATGCAGTTTGCCAATATTTTGTTGAGGATTTTAGCATCTATGTTCATCAGTGATATTGGCCTGAAGTTTTCTTTCTTTGCTGTGTCTTTATCTGGTTTTGGGATTAGGATGATGCTGGCTTCATAAAAAGAGTTTGGGAGTCTTCCATCACTTTGGATTTTTAGAAATAGTCTGTGAAGGATAGGGGTAAGCTCTTCCTTAAATGCTCTGTAGAATTCTCCTATGAAACCATCTGGTCCAAGGCTTTTGTGTCAGGATTTTTTTGATTACTTCTTCAATTTCGTCTGCTGTTATTGGTCTGTTCCAGCTTCCTCTTTCTTCTTCATTTAGTTTTGGAAGATTATATATTTCTAGAAATTTGTCCATTTCACCTAGGTTTTCAAATTTCTTGGCATACAGTTCTTCATAGTAATTTCTTACAATCCTTTGTATTTCTGTGGTGTCAGTTGTAATCTCTTCTCTTTCATTTCTGATTTTGTTTATTTTGGGTCCTCTCTCTTTTTTTGTTGATGAGCCTGCTTAAAGTCTTCTTGATTTTATTTATCTTTTCAAAAAAACCAGCTCCTGGATTCCTTGATCCATAGAATTGTACTTTTCATCTCTATGTCATTTAATTCTGCTCCGATCTTGGTTATTTCCTTCCTTCTAGTAGCTTTGGGATGTCTTTGTTGTTGTTTCTTGAGTTCTTCTTGATGTAGGGTTAGGTTGTTTATTTGAAATGTTTCTATCTTTTTTAGGTAGGCCTGTATTGCTATGAACTTCCCTCTCAGGACTGCCTTTGTTGTGTCCCATAAATTTTGAGTTGGTGTGAGTTCATTTTCATTTGTTTCCAGAAACTTTTTGATTTCTTCTCTGATTTCAATTTTTACCCATTCATTATTTAATAGCATGCTACTCAATCTTTATGATTTTGAGTGTTTGGGGGTTTTTCCCTTGGGATTGGTTTCTATTTTTCATTCTTTGTAATCAGACAAAATGCTTTATGATTTTAATTTTCTGAGTTTGTTGAGACTTGTTTTGTGTCCTATCATGTGGTCTGTCTTTGAAAATGTTCCGTGTGTATTTCAAAAGAATGTGTGTATAGCTTCTTTGGGATGCAGGGCTCTATATATATCAGTTAAGTCCATTTCATCTAGGGCATTGTTCAATGCCACAATATCTTTGTTGATATTTTGTTTGGAAAATCTGTCCATTTTTGACAATGGGGTGTTAAAATCCCCTACTATGATTGTGTTGCTATCAATATCTTTCTTGAAGTCCTCTAAGATTTTCTTTGTGTAGTTGGGTGCTCCTACATTGGGTGCATATATATTTACACTGTTTATATCTTCTTGGTGGAGTCTTCCCTTGAGTATTATGAAGTGACCTTCTGGGTCTTTCTTTATGGCTCTTTTTTTGAAGTCTATTTTGTCTGATATGAGTATTGCTACCCCAGCTTTTTTTTTTTTCCTGTCCATTTTCTTAGAACATTTTTCTCCAGCCCTTCACTTTCAGTCACTTTCACTTTCAATGTAGGTCTTTTGTCCTGAGGTGCGTCTCTTGTAGGCAGCATATGTGTGGGTCATGCTTTCTTATCCATTCAGCTATTCTGTGTCTTTTAATTGGAGCATTTAATCCATTTACATTTAAGGTTATTATGAATAGGTACTTATTCATTGTCATTTTTGTACCTATGTTCCTCTCTGTCTCTCTCTTTTCCTTCTTTTCCTTAGAGCAGTCCTTGTAGCATCTCTTGCAGAGCTGGATTGTTGGATGTGTATTCTTTTAGACTTCTTATGTCTTAGAAGCTCTTTATTTTGCCTTCTATCTTGATTGAGAGTCTTGCTGGGTAAAGAAGCCTAGGTTGCAGGCCTTGGGTTCTCATTACTTGGAATATTTCTTGCCATTCTCTTCTGGCTTGGAGTGTTTCCATTGAGAAGTCAGCAGCGAACCTTATTGGGGCTCCCTTGTATGTTACTTCCTTCTTCTCACTTGCTGCCTTTAAGATTCTCTCTTTGTCTTAGAATTTTGCCATTTTTATTATGATATGTCTTGGAGTGGGCCTCTTTGGGTTCCTCTTGATTGGGACTCTCTGTGTTTCTTGGATTTGTGTGACTTTTTCTTTAATCAAATTAGAGAAGTTTTCCATCACTACTTTTTCAAGTAGGTTTTCTATCCCTTTTTTTGCTTCTTCTCTTTCTGGTAACCCTATTATTCGGATATTATTACGTTTCATATTGTCTTGCATTTCTCTTAATGCTTCTTCATTCTTTCTGAGCCACTTTTCCTTTTCATGCTCCTTCTGGGTGTATTTTTCTTCTTTGCCCTCGAGCTCACTGCTCAGATCTTCTGTTTCATCTATCCTGATTTTGATTCCTTTACCTGTGTTCTTCAGTTCAGATATTGTATTCTTCATTTCCTCTTGTCCCTTGTTGATAGTTACTATTTCCTTTTTCATGTTGATATAGTTCATAGCGAGATCATCGTAGTTTCTGGTAACTCGTTGTGAGCTCATGGAGCTTCCTGATAACCATTGCTTTGAACTCGATATCTGATAGTTGAGTTGCCTCTGTTTCATTTAGCATTCTTTCTGTGGCTTCCTCCTTTCCTTTCATTTGGGATTGTTTCTTTGTCTTCCCATTGTTTGTGAAATTCTTCTTATTAGCCTCAACTTCTTAACTGATCTGTTCTGACTCCCTGGATTTATGGTGTGAGCTTCTGTGGTAGAGTACCTGTGAGATTCAGTGGCGCAGTCTTTTTTGGGTATCCTGGTGTTCACTGCTTCCACCTATTCTTTGTGATCAGTTGGAGGGGTAAGGCAAAATGATTTAAGACAGCAAGAGAGTATTCATGTTATTTACAGTAGCAGCCAGTAAAGAAGAGATAGGAGATCCTTTGGCTATGTGTAGTATTAACCATGATATACCACCCAACAAGTCACTTTTTAGAAATGGTAAATGAAGGTAGGACTCTTGTTGGGGAGGGAAGGATTGTGAGTTGGATCTAGAAAGCATTGAGGTTGTGGGAGGTCAGATTCTGAATTAAGGTGAGAATACAGGATAGTAAATAGGTGTAGTGTGTGAGAGAATAGAGTTAACCACTACAGTAATAGAGTTCAGGAAACCATGAAGTGGGCTAGGATCTGGGAGGGGTGTTGTGTAATATTTACAATAGTATGGAACAGCTATTATTTACAATAATATTAGAACAACAATCATATGGCAGAATCTATGAGATCTAGATACCAAGAATAGGGAGTATCGGACCTTCAGTAGGGTGCTAATGGAACACAGGTGAAGTGAAGGACAGTCAATTAACAATACACTATGAATGAGAGAACAGGGGAAACCTGTCAATCAATACAATATACCAAGCCAAACAAAGACTAAACAGAAATAAGAGGAATACCAAAATATTACTTAAATAAAAGATGTAAGAATAATGTAAAAATAATGATGCAGATATGCAATATCTTACAGGTTTCTTGTAATAGCAAAGTGAAATGTGTGTATCTCAGCTGTTAGGATGCCTCCTCTTTGAGACCAACTCTGGTCTTTTCACAGTTCTGTGTTTCTTTGTCTCATTTGTGAGTATTTAAAATTTAAAAAAAAACAGACTAAGGAAGGTAGAAGAGATAAAATTGGAAAGAAAAGAAGAAGGAATAAAACAAGAAAAAAGGAAAGAGAAGTAAAAAGCATTGAGAGATAAAAAAGTAAAATTAAAAAATAAAAAATTTCTTTAGAAAAATCAAACACACACACACACGCATGCATGCACGCACACGCACACACACCAGGAAAAAAAAGAAAAAAAAGGAAGAAAAAGGAAAAAACCTTCTTGCTGGTTTAAAACTGGTCAAACCTGTTCTTCTGTTTTTGCTGGCTGCAGCAGTCTGAGGGGCAGGTTTATAGATGTGGTTTCTGGGCCCCCCGGGTCTCCAGTTCTCGGCTGCATGCATGCCCACTCCAGGCTTATCAGAGCCATCTCCTTGTCTTCGGCCATGTGTGCACCCACTCTGTGTTTACCAGATGCGGGCTCCTGGTCAGTCAAGGTTCACACTCTCTCTCCAGGTCCTGGCATGGTCTCCGGGTGCTCCACAAAGCTCTCTCTCCCTGGGTTGTGGGCATGCCTACCAGGGCCACCTCTGGTTGCACGGCTCAGGTGCATACTCTTTCTAGGGCTCTGCATGGGTTCTCATAGCCCCCACATGTTTGCCACTCAGTCCTTGAATTTGTTCTCTGAAATTCCAAGGAACCAGGCTTCTCTCAGTGCTGCTCAAACCCTGCCTGGCTGGGGAAGGAGTGCCAACCCAGCTCCCTGTGTTCAGCCTAATGGGCCCTTGGCTGGGGTGTAGCCTCCTTGATCCCCACGCTGATCTCTAGCCCTTTATTGTCCCCTTACCATCTGGTTTTTCAATGTCCACTTCAATTTTTGATCTCCTATTTCATATATGTTGTGTACTGTTGGCTGTCTGCTCTGTACCTCCATAGATCAGCCAGGTTTCTCTCCCACATGTAGGGTGAAGTGGAATCTTCTCCCTCTTACCAGGCCACCATCTTCTCTCTCTCTGTTTATTTTTTAAAACAAATGAATGAATCACCAGTTTCAGAAAGCTATGAGGGGCCAATGAGTTTCTATGTTGGGGGAATTTGCACTAAGAAGCTGGCCAGAGAGAGGGAGTTACAGAGGAAGATCACAGATGAGATATATTCAAAGCCAGAGGTCCATGAAGAGCTATCTTCGAACCAAAATTAAAAGGAAATGGAAAATCTGAATCAAAAAGGAAGTCATTTATAGGAAGGAGAGTATCATATGGACAAAAGTAAAGATATTTCAAGGAGCCCTCAGGGTGCATGTCTGTCAAGGAAGATTGAGGTGAGTCACTGATCCCTAGGTCTTCCTCTGTGTATCTTACATTCTAGTGTTGTCCATATGTGTCCTTCCAAAAATATGCTCTTTTCTTGATGTTACTGAAATTGGCCTGTTTCTTTCTAATGAACTAAACTACTTGAAATAAATACCTCAACACGATGAAGACTACAAAGATGAGGAAAATGAAGTCACTCTCCTCAAGAATCCCACAGCCCAATGAAGAAAAGATAATACAAAGAATTGTTATATAAAGTCCAAATGTAATGATAAGGGTGTTAAAACACTATTTATTTGTCATCGGTATTATACATTCTTTTGTAGTAAAACAAAAAGTAAACATACAACTTGTCCATCAAAATCTGCATCAATAGGAGATAATCATAGACTGTAGATCCCTGGTAGTCTCAAAAAAAGTGCCTAAGGCCATACTAGGACACCATCTGACATCACCAGAGGCATATCCAGAAAAGCAAAACAGTGCACCTGCACAAGAGCATACAAGACCTGATGGGCAGAGTGGTTCTTCAGTCAGTCAGCCAGCTGGAGGGAAGGAACCAACAAAGAATGACCCAGTAACTATCAGAACAAAATTATAACCAGAGAGCCAACATAAATAGGAAAAAGGGCATCCCAAGAACATAAAATTCAGGAGACCAACAAGACTGCACCACTGAATCCCACAGGTCTCCTCCCATAGAAGTTCACACCAAGAAAGGGGGAAGGTTTTTCAGGCACATCTGTAAAGGACACATAGACAAAACCAAAAGTGGGTAGGATCAAGGGAGGGAAGTGGGGATGGCTGGGGTAGGGGGAAGTAGTCTGGGGGAAATGGATACAACTGTACTTGAACAACAATAATAAGAAAGAAAAAAGATAGGGAGTCAAAGCAGATCAATCTAAGCAGCAGAAACAATCAAGAAGAGTACCTAAAGCTGGGAGACAAAGAAACAACCCCCAATCAAAAGGAAAGGAAGGATCCCCAGAAAGAGTGCTAAATGAAATGGAGGCAAGTAAACTACTGGGTACTGAGTTCAAAATAATAGTTATAAGGAAGCTCAATGAGCTCAGTGAGAACTACAGAGAACTACAGGGAAGCTACAAGGAACTTACTGTAAAAGACATCAGCATGAAAAAGGATATAGGAACTATCAAGAGTCATGAACAAATGAAGAATACAATTCTGATCTGAAAAACAAAGTAGAAGGAATTAAAATCAGGCTAGATGAAGTAAAGGATCAAATCAGTGAGTGGCAGAACAAGAAGAAGAAATTCTCAAACAGAGGAACAAAACAAAAAAGACTCAAAAAGAATGAAGAGGGCTTAAAGGAGCTGCAGGACAACATGAAACATAATAATATCCATAATATAGGAATACCAGAAGGAGAAGAAGAGGAGCGAGGCATAGAAAACTGTTTGAAAGAAATAATGACAGAAAACGTCCCTAATTAGATGAAAGAAAAAGTCACACAAGTCCAGGAAGCACAGAGGGTCCTAATCAAGATGAATCCAAAGAGGATCATTACAAGATACATCATAATAAAAATGACAAAAGTTAAAGACAAAGAGAGAATATTAAAGGCAGCAAGGAATAAACAGCTAGTAATACATAAAGTAGCCCGATAAGGCTATCAGCTGATTACTTAATAGAAACACTATAAGCCAGAAGGGAGTGGCAAGAAATATTCCAAGTTGAAAAGCAAAAGCCTACAATGAAGATGACTCTACCCAGCAAGACTCTCCTTTAAAATGGAAGGCACAATAAGGAGTTTCCCAGATAAAAACTAACAGAACACATCTCTACCAAACTAACTTTGCAAGAGATACTAAATGGACTGCTTTAAGAAGATGAAGAAAAAGAGAGAAAGAGAGAGAGAGATACAAAGGGACAAAATGGCAATGCATAAGTACCTATCAATAATAATCTTAAGTGTAAATGGATTATATGCTCCAATCAAAAGACACAGGGTAGCTGAATAGATAAAACATGAACCACATATATGTTGTCTACAAGAAACCCACTTCAGAACAAAGAGCTACACAGACTGAAAGTGAAGGGATGGACAAAAATATTCCAAGCAAATGGACATGAAAGAAATGCTGGAGTAGCAATACTTATATCAGACAAAATAAATTTCAAAACAAATACCATAAAAAGAGACAACAAAAGACTATATAATGCTTAAGGGAATAATTCAAAAAGAAGATATAACCCTTGTAAACATGTATGCACCCAACATAGGAGCACCTAAATGTATAAGGAAAATGTTTGAGGGCTTCAAATAAGGTATTAACAGCAACACACTCATAGTAGATGATTTTAACACCCCATTATCAACAATGGATAGATTTTCTGAGAAAGGAGTCTACAAGGATATTGTGGCATTGCAAAACACTCTAAATCAAATTACTTAATTGATATATACAGACCTTTCACCCCAAAGAAGCTAAATATGCATTCTTTTCAAAGCACATGGAATATTTTCAAAGACAGACCACATACTAGGTCACAAAACAAGCCTCAACAAGCTCAAGAATATTGAAATCATATCAAATATCTTTGTGTATCACAATGGCTTGAAACTAGAAACCAAACTCAAGGAAAATGAAACTCAAAATGTTCAAATACATGGAGACTCAAATTCACGGAGACTGAATGACATGTTATTAAATAATGAATGGGTTTACAATGAGATCAAGGA
Source organism: Carollia perspicillata (assembly GCA_004027735.1). Taxonomy (NCBI): domain Eukaryota; kingdom Metazoa; phylum Chordata; class Mammalia; order Chiroptera; family Phyllostomidae; genus Carollia; species Carollia perspicillata. The sequence continues at coordinate 21,280 of PVKM010001979.1, forward strand.
ATAAATAAAAAAGTTCCTGGAAACAAATGGAAATGCATACACAACAAACCAAAATCTATGGGACACAGTGAAGGCAGTCCTGAGAGGGAAGTTCATAGTGATACAGGCCTATCTGAAGAAGATAGTGGACACATGGACAAAACCAAGTGTGTGTGTGGGGGGGGGGGTGGAAGCAGGGGAGGAGGTGGGAATGGCTGGGGTGGGGAGGGAGTAGTGGGGGATAAATGCAGACAACTGTACTTGAATAACAATAAAATAATTTTTCAAAATAGAGAAAGAAAGAAGATAGAAAAATCTCAAATAAACAACCTAACTCTACATCTACAAGAGCTAGAGGAACAACATACAAAGCCCAGAGTGAGTGGGAGGAAGGAAATAATCAAGATCAGAGCAGAGTTGAATGACATAGAGACTAAAAGAACAATTCAAAGGATTAATAAATCCAGGAGCTGGTTCTTTGAAAGGATAAACAAAATCAACAAACCTTTAACCAGACTCATTAAAAAAAAATAGAGAGGATCCAATTAAGTGAAATCAGAAACAAAAGAGGAGAAATTACAAATAATACCACAGAAATACAAAAGATTGTAAGAAATCACTATGAACAACTATATGCCAAGAAATTTGATCTACCTGGGCAAAATGGACAAATTTTTAAAAAGATATCATCTTCAAAAACTGAATTAAGAAGAAGCAGAAAGCCTGAATAGACTGATAACAATTAGTGAAATTGAAGCACTAATCAAAAAAACTCCTGGCACACAAAAGCTCTGGACCAGATGGCTTCACAGAATTTTACCAAATATTAAGGGAAGAGCTAACTCCTCTCCTCCTCAAACTATTCCAAAAAATTCAAGCAGAGGAAAGGCTCCCAAACTCTTTTTATGAGGCCAGAATTCTCCTAATTCCAAAACCAGGTAAAGACATAACAAAGAAAAAAAAGAAAAAAACTACAGACTTCTGGCCAAGATGGAGGTGTAGATGGAAACACTGTGCCTCCTCCCACAACCAAAATTAAAGACAACAAATATTTACAAACAATAACACAACCAAAACAGAAAATTGAACTGCAGAAGTCTGACAACCATTCATCCAGACCGGTAAGAGGGGTGGAGTCAGCAGTTTGCGGCGAGGGAATGTGGCAGGAAAAGACAGTGGCTGCCAGACTGGGAGCCCAGGCAGTGCTGGTGCCCTGTTCACAGACAACAGACGCAGGGAGGAAACAGGAAGGGCAGCTGGCCGTTGGTGGTCACACATTCAAGCACAGATAAACTAGTCAAAAACTGGCAGTGAGAAGGACTGCCCAGCCCAGGGCCCCAGCGACAGGAAATAAAGCCTAAAAACACTGATTGAAAAGGTGCCAGTAGAGACTCCCAGGCTCACAATAGAGGTCACTGGGGAGACCTGCAAGGTCCATGGGCATGCAGAGGTCCACCCACCTGGGAACCAGCGCCAGGGGGGCCCAGTTTGCTTGTGGGCCCAGCAGCAGAGGGGACGCATCCGAGAGAGTGTGGAACAGGCACCATTGTTCCCTCTCTGACCTCGCCCCCACAGATAGCATCACAACCCTGAGACTGGGTTTGACCCGCCCTGGTGAACTCCACCCCTCATACGTAACAGGCGCCACCTGACCACATATGATACAAACAGAACAGCTAAGAACCCCAGAGCCAATACTTTTAAGCAAGCAAGAGATAGTCAACCTATCAGATGCACAGTTCAAAACACTGGTGATCAGGATGCTCACAGAACTAGTTGATTTTGGTCGCAACTTACATGAATAAATGAAGGCATTGATAAGTGAAATGAAGGAAAATGCACAGGAAACCAACAGTGATGGGAAGGAAACTTGGACTCAAATCAATGGAGTGGACCAGGAGGAAGAAAGAAACATCCCATCAGAAAAGAATGAAGAAACAAGAATTCAAAAAAAAATGAGGAGAGGCTTAGGAACCTCTAGGACATTTTTAAACATTCCAACATCCAAATTATAGGGGTACCAGAAGGGGAAGAGGAAGATCAACAAGTGGAAGACTTATTTGAACAAATGATAAAGGAGAACTTCCCCAATCTGGCAAAGGAAATAGACTTCCAGGAAGTCCAGGAAGCTCAGAGAGTCCCAAAGAAGGTGGACCCAAGGAGGAACACACCAAGGCACATCATAATTACATTAGCAAGGATAAAAAGGAAGGAGAGAATCCTAGAAGCAGCAAGAGATAAGGGGACAGTTACCTACAAAGGAGTTCCCATCAGACTGTCAGCTGATTTCTCAAAAGAGACCTTATAGTCAAGAAGGGGCTGGAAAGAAGTATTACAAGTCATAAAAAGCAAGGACCTACATCCAAGACTGCTCTATCCAGCAAAGCTTTCATTTAGAATGGAAGGGCAGATAAAGGGCTTCTCAGATAAGGTCAAGTTCAAGGAGTTCATCATCACTAAGCCCTTATTATATGAAATGTTAAAGGGACTTATCTAAGAAAAATAAGATAAAAAAATGAACAATGAAAAGACAGAAAACTCACA
>PVKM010001979.1:23902-70078 GCA_004027735.1 Carollia perspicillata
AAAAAATGCTCAGCAAAGTAGGAGTAGAGGGAGAATACCTCAACATAACAAAAGCCATACTCAAGAAACCTACAACCAACATCCTACTCAATGGGCAAAAACTAAAAGCTTTCCCCCTAAGATCAAGAAGAAGATACGGATGTTTGCTTTCACCACTTTTATTCAACATAGTTTTGGAGGTTCTAGCACAGTGATCAGACAAGAAATAGAAAAAAAGTCAACCAAATTGGAAAGGAGGAAGTAAAACTGTCATTATTTGCAATAGTGTACATAGAAAACCCTATAGGCTCCACCAAAAAACTACTTGACCTAACAAGTGAATTTGGCAAAATAGAAGGATACAAAGTCAATATTCATAAATCAAAGGCATTTTTGTACACAAACAATGAAATATCAGAAAGAGAAACTAGGGGAAAATCCTACTTACTATAGCAACAAGAAAAATAAAGTACCTAAGAATTAACTTAACCAAGGAGTACTTAACCTAACTGTACTCAGAAAATTACAGAACACTGAAGAAATCAAGGAAGATACAAATGGAAGCATATACTGTGTTCATAGATTGAAAGAATCAATATCATTAAAATGTCCATACTACCCAAAGAAATCTATAGATTCAATGCAATCCCTATTAAAATACCAATGACATATTTCACAGATATAGAAGAAATATTTCAAAAATTTATATGGAACAAACAAAGGCCCTAAATAGCCTCAGCAACCTTGAGAAAGAAGAACAAATTAGGAGAGATCACAATACCTGATATCAAACTATACTACAAGGCCAGTATTATCAAAACAGTCTGGCGGTGGCATAAGAACAGACACTTAGATTGATGGAACAGAATAGAGAGCCCTAAATTAAACTCATGTGTCTATGGTCAATTAATACTTGACAAAAGGGGAGAAACATAAAATGGAGTAAAAATAGCCTCTTCAACAAATGGTGCTGGGAAATCTGGAATGTATATGCATAAAAATGAAACTACACCACCACTTACACCATACACCAGAATAAACTCAAAATGGATGAAAGATTTAAACATAAACATGATCTCCAAAATATATAAAGAACTCATAGGACTCAACACCATGAAGACAAACAATCCAATTTTTTAAAAAATGGGCAAAAGATCTAACAGACACTTCTCCAAGGGGGACAAACAGAGGGCCAATAGACATATAAAAGGATGTTCAACATCACTAGCCATTAGAGAGTCAGAAGTTAAAATCACAATGAGATATCACCTTACACCAGTCAGAATGGCCATCATTAAAAAATAAACAAACCACAAATGCTGGTGAGGATGAAGAGAAAAGGGAACCCAATTGCACTGTTGGTGGGAATGCAGACTGGTGCAGCCACTGTAAAAAACAGTATGGAATTTCCTCATAAAACTAAAAATGGAACTGCCTTTTGTTGCAACAATTCCACTACTGCTATTATATCCTAAGAATCTTGAAACACCAATTCAAAAGAACATATATACCCCTATGTTCATAGCAGTGCTATTTACAATAGCCAAGTGTTGAAACAGCCTAAAGGCCCATCAGTAAATGAGTGGAACAAAAAACTGTGGTACATTTACACAATGGAATACTGTGCTGCAGAAAGAAAGAAGGAACTCCTATCTTTTGCAACAGCATGGATGGAACTGGAGAGTATTATGCTAAGTGAAATAAGCCAGGCAGCATAAGACAAATACCACATGATTTCACCCATAAAAGTCACCCAATGAACAAAATTTAAAAAAGACCAAAATAGAACCAGAGGTATGGAAGCAAGGAACAAACTGGCAGGGACAAGAGGGGAGGTGAAAGCAGGATAAGGGAGGAAGGAAAGGGAAGGGCCTAGTTAAAGAACAAGTATAATAACCAATGGACATGGAAAACAAGGTGTGGATTCACTGTGGAGTGGTGGTTGGGTGGAGCAGGGGAGCACTATGGGAGAAAATCAGGACAACTGTAACACAACAACAATTAAAAATAATCTCCATCAAGTAAGTGGAAAGTACAAGTGATCATTTGTATTATGAAATATACTGTATTATATTAGGTGGAGTTTCCCAGATTTTGATTATTGTTTTTTACCATATGTGTATGCCACTTGGATTATTATTTATTTAACATCTACATGGATTAAACTTACTTTTCTAACTTAAATATAAGCTGTGGTCTCATCCTAACCAATAAAACCCTGAAATAATGCTTTGTTTACTTTTTATATATTTTTAATCCATAAGCATAAATACTGACCTTGAAAACAAAAAGCAGTCCGGTTATGCAATTAAAATTATATGGCACCCAGTGCTGATACACTTACCAGATTCTTGCAAACACTGACAGAAAAATGCTGGACTCAGATTCACAAAATCTACATTGTTACTCAGGTCTTCCTCCAGTGAGCTACTATTGGATCCTGGGTGAGTGAATGCCATTTCCTTTCAGCAATAAAAGGGAAGAATATATATATATATATATATATATATATATATATATACTCTTAATATATATACCCTAATAGGGTGTGTGTGTATGTGTGTGTGTGTGTGTGTGTGTGTGTGTATATACATATATATATATAGGTATAGGTAATATAGGGTATATATATACCCTAATAAAAAGGAAGAGTATATATCTTCCCTGCCCACCTTAAAAGGAGATTATAAGGGTCAAATAAGCAAGAGTATGTCCAAATGCTTTAAAAAAGAAGCGTTCAGCAAATGGCAGTGCTTATGATGAATGCAGTTATGGACTATAATGACTGTATATATGGCTTCCTAGTGTGATTGCCCAGTGGGCAATTCTGGGATTTAAAAGCCAAAAGAAAAAATTTTCTCCTCTAAGCTGTGTTCCAAAATTCTTCAGCTCCTTTTAATTTTCTCTAAACTTGTCTTCACTTACTATCAGAAAACACACAATTTGAACTGTGTTCAGAATAATTTTCAGTTATTTTTAGCAAGTAAGCTTTATCTTCCCAAACTAATAACAGAATACCTAGAGAAGTCAGTCACCTTCTTTAGTCAAATATGTTAATTATGCAATAGACCATACATTATAATATAGAGTGCGGCATGAGTAAAGATCAGTGCTCCTTGTTGACTGCAGTTTCATATAAGATAAGTAAACTAAATGGGCCTAATAGTCCCTTTTTTGTAAGGTTTTTGTGAAATTTAATTAAATAATGTCAATCACTTACCATATTGCATGACACAAACCAATAATATTATATTTCTATAAATAATCTTAAAAGAGAGTCAATGGCAGAAATTAAGTGATTAGTCTGAAAAAGTCACAGATTGTTTAGATATCAATAGTATTTTGACTAATGTATATGAGTAGAATATTTTATTCAGTAAATCCAGATGTCCAGCTATAATGTAGATTGTAGGTTACTGTGTCCTATATAATATTCCATACTAATATCTGAACCCACTGGATTTTTACTGAAAATAATCTTATATAACATGCAATCTCCCAAACCTCTATCAAGTAGACAGTACCTATAACAAATGGGCTTTTAATAAGTTATTTTTGTTAAAAAATATTTTACAAAGTGTTGGTAATATTTTAAATCTTATATGCACATATGCATTTTCTTATATGCATACTCAGGCCATGCATAGGTCTCAGTATTTAGGCTTTTGAGAAGGTAATAAAATGAAGAACCCTTGTCCACTAAGAGTAGAGAAAAATTGCTATGCTTTATGGAGATCTTGCAAACAGCAGTCCAGAAACTTTCTGAAGCACATCAAATAACTATGTATAAAAAGATATTCAATATGAACTTGCTTTAGCTTCAAATTTGTAATTCACAAAGTGAAACATTGCTGTTTGTGATCCTGTCACTTGTATCTTCCTTCTTTGTTTTACAGGCTTTTTGCAACCTGTCCTAGAAATTCAGAAAGAATTGGGTTTCTAAAGCTCATTTTCCTGTTGAAGTGTGAACAGTGTTAGGTTCCAAAACTAGCCCACTAAAGCTTCATGTACTGCTAAAATGGTATACATTTAAATGAACACACAGATGCAAGGTTAGTAATTAAAAGAAATTGCTACAAAACTGAATGTAATCTTTCAAATATGTCTTCAATATCAATGCCTGAAGAAAAGCAGTTTTTAATTAGCAACTGAAACAAGGATTGGACAGACTTCTGTGTACATCCTGAAAGCTGCTTTGAGAACTTTCAAGGACCATTGAAGTTACTGGCAAAGGTTTTGTATAGCATCTAGCAGTATTCATTTGTGGCTCACAGGGACAGAAGTGTGTAAGGGAAGAGACCGAAAGAGAGTGAGACAGCAAAAAGAGATTTCTGAGATGATTGAGAAAGAGAAGATAGAAAAGAAAGGCTATTAAATATATTTAAGGTGAGCTAAAGACAGTAATGAACTGGGAACTGAATAATGCTCTGAATAAAGAAGGAGGGAGAGAGAATGTGTGGGACATGCTCTAAGTGATCAGTGATAATAGCTCCCATTTACTGAGCCCCTACTTTGTTCCAGGACTGTGCCAAATACTTTACACACATGTAATTGTCACAATTAAAAGCACTGTTAGTACCATTTATAAATGAGAAACCAAGGCTCAAAAGTTTAGGTTGAACTCTATGAAATTGCCATTTTTATTCATCAAAACTAGGTGAACATTGAGAAGTTCATATGCTTCAAATTAATATATTGCCCAAAGATGCAGAGTAAATTTTGAAATGATGTTTCAAATGCAACTATACCTGGCTCCAAAACACTAATTCTTTCCCCCACTTTCCTCACTTGTCAACAGCACGGTGGGGAAGAAGAAAAATGTGTTATGAAGCTTGCATCCGACAGGTCCTCCATTGTAGTTATGACAGTGGCCACAGCAAGGGAATGGTAGATAGCTTTTCAGAGCAAGGTAGACGTTTGGGTACAGAGGGGGACTAATCATTTGAGTGCATAGGTTATTTTCTGTTCATTATTTGTAACTTGAAAGTTGTCTATATTGAACAGTTTATATGTATAAAAATCCATATAGTGAAGGCCATTTCTAAAATAGCACAAGTATATACTCTAATGTGATTTAGATAAGATAGACATTTAATCTCCCCTCACCCTATGAAAGCATGGTTTTATTGGTTTTGAATAGTTAGTGTCTATTACTCCATTTCAATCTGTTCTGTGTTTCAGTCAACAGCGTTCTAACTGAGATGATTTCAACAGATGACATTAATATCTTGTAAAGGGCCTTTGTAGACCCTTTTATTAGTTTTTATATTTTTATGTCCCTGAAGATTTCATCCCTGACCTGAAACATCTACCCACCTATAAATGTACTTTCTTCTTTTCTGGATTTGTTATTCTTGATGGCTATTAGAAAACACAGACATTCCTCTACACATTGTTAACCTCAATCTTAGGCCCTTCCTTCCTTTTCTTCTTTCCTTCCTTCCTTCCTCCTTCTTCCTTTTCTTCTTCCCTCCCTTTTTTCTTCCTTTTTTTCCCTCTTCCTGCTTCAGAGGAGGCAGAGCAAATTTGCTTTTGCAAAGCAAATCTGTGGGAGGGATTGTTGATGGAACATGGTTTTAATACCCTGGACAGGCCTGGGGTTACTTATAGAGGAGACACACTTCTTTTCAAATTTGCAATTCCTGATTCTCAGTAGTGTGCCACAAAAATGAAACTTATCATTTGCATGCTAGAAAACTTTCCAGTACCCTTTCTCAAATATTGAGAGAAAAAGTGTTGTGTCCCCTTTAAGTGAATGAGTTAGCCCAGTGACACGAAAAATGATTTTTGAAAAATATTTGTCCTATGAAATGCTTTTTATTTTTTACTTTTATTCTATTATTTATTAACATTTCTTTTTATTGAATTTACTGGGATGACATTGGTTAATAAAAGTATATAGGTTTAAAGTGTACACTTCTATAATGCATCATCTGTATATTGTATTCACCACCCAAAGTCTAGTCTCCTTCCATCACCATTTATCCCCTTTACCCTCTTCTACCTATGCCCACTCCTCTTTTCCTTGATTTTTTAAGAAACTATTCACACTATCTCAAGAGATATCTGCACTCTTATGTTATTTGCAGCTTTATTCCCAGTAGGCAAGACATTGACAAATGAATGGATAAAGTAAATGTGTATATGTAATGGAATATTATTTAGCCGTAAAAAGAAGAATCTTTTACCATTTAGAGCAACATGGAGGGACCTTGTGGGCATTATGAGAAGTGAAATAAGACAGAATATATAATATGTATGATCTCATTTTTACATGGTTTCTAAAACAGTGAAACCCATAGAAGCAAAGTAAAATGGTGGTTGCCAGGGGCTAGGTGGTGGAACAAATGGAGAGATATGTTTTTTTTTAAAGTATATTTTGTTGATTATGCTATTACAGTTGTCCCACTTTTTTCTTCCCTCTACCCACCTCTGCCCTGCACCCCGCTCTCCAACCAGCATTCCCCCCACCATTAGTTTATGTCCATGAGTCATACATTAAGTTCTTTGGCTTCTCCATTTCCTATAATACTCTTAACCTTCTCCTGTCTATTTTGTGCCTACCTATTATGCTTCTTATTTCCTGTAGCTTTTCCCCCATTCTCCCCCTTCCTATTCCCCTCTGATAACACTCCATATGATCTAAAGTTCTGTGATTCTCTTCCTGTTCTAGTTGTTTGCTTAGTTTGTTTTTGTTTTTTAGTTCAATTGTTGATAGTTGTGAATTTGTTGTAATTTTACTATTTATAGTTTTGATCTTCTTTTTCTTAGATAAGTCCCTTTCATATGTCATATAATAAGGGTGGCGATGAACTCCTTTAACTTGACCTTATCTGGAAAGCACTTTATCTGTCCTTCCATTCTAAATGATAGCTTTGCAGGATAGAGTAATCTTGGATGTAGGTCCTTGCTTTTCATGACTTGGCATACTTCTTTCCAGCCCCTTCTTGCCTGCAAGGTTTCTCTTGAGAAATCAGCTTACAGTCTTATGGGCACTCCTTTGTAGGTAACTGTATCCTTTTCTCTTGCTGCTTTTAAGATTCTCTCCTTACCTTAAATCTTGGCTAATGTAATTATGATGTGCCTGGGTATGTGCTTCCTTGGGTGCAACTTCTTTGGGACTCTCTGAGCTTCCTGGACTTCCTGCAAATCTATTTCCTTTGCCAGATTGGGAAAATTGTCCTTCATTATATTTTCAAATAAGTTTTCAATTTCTTGTTGTTCCTCTTCTCCTTCTGGCACACCTAGGATTCGAATGTTTAAAGTTGTCCCAGATGTTCCTAAGCCTCTTCTCATTTTCTTGAATTTTTGTTTCTTTATTCTGTTCTAGTTGAATGTTTATGTCTTCCTTTTGTTCCAAATCATTGATTTTAGTTCCTTCCTTTCTGTCACGGTTGCTTCTCTGTATATTTTTCTTTATTTCGCTTTGCATAGCCTGCACTTCTTCCTCCAGTTTGCAACCATACTCAATCATTTCTGTGAGCATACTGATTACCAGTGCTTTGAACTCTGCATCTGATAGCTTGTCTGTCTCCTTGTTGCTTAGTTATTTTTCTGTAGTTTTGATCTGTTCTTTCATTTGGGCCATATTTCTTTGTCTCAGTGCACCTGATATGTTGTAAGGGGCAGAGCCTTAGGTATTTGCCAGTGTGGGGCAACTCACCTCTCTGCATTGTGGGACTTTGATGGGGAGAGGTCTGAGAGAGAACAATGCAGCTTGCTTGGCTCTTGCCCCACTTTCAGTCACTTCCCCTGCTATCCATAACCAAATTGGGCCCTTTTAGTGCTGATTCCTGGAAGGGTGGTCTTATGTACATTCTAGGACCCAGTGGATCTCTCTAAGGGACTCTCCTGTGAGGCTTGGAGTTTCTCACACTGACACAAGCCCCATAGTTTTTCACAGCCAGAGGTTTTGAATCTTTAGTTTCCCACACTGGAAACTTGGTTTATGCTGTCTGCCTTGCTCCCCTGTTGTTCCTTGGGGGTTATCCACATGCGAATGTGAACCACCTGGTCCACCAGCCACTGTCTGGTCTCACATCTTCTCTGCCCAAATTGCCCATCTCTGCCCCTGCTACCAGTCTGGATGAATGTTTTTCTTTAACTTTTTGGTTATCAGACTTACATACAGTTTGATTTTCTGGCAGTTCTGGTTGTTATTAAATTCGTTGTTGTCCTTTTGGTTATGCAAGGAAGAAAAGCATATATCTTAACCCTCCATCTTGGCTGGAAGTCCTAGGGGAGATGTTGATAAAAAGGTACAAATTTTCAGTTATAAGATGAATAAATTATGGGGATTTAATGTACAACATGATGATTATAGTTAATAATACTGTACTGTATACTTCAAAGTTGATAAGAAAGTATATCTTAAATATTATCACCACATACACAAAAAAGGTACTTACTTAAGATAATAGAAGTATTAATTAACCTGTGATAATTATTTTACAATATATCAAGTCATTATGTTATACACCTTAAATTTACACAGTGTTATATATCAATTATATCTCAATAAAGATGAAAAATAAATAAGTTATAATGAGAAACTGAAAAAATAATTAAAATACTGTTGAGAAATACCGCTTACTGGCCAACTTCACAATGTATTTTATCAGTAAAAGCTCTGAATGGTCCCACAGAGATAGATAAATATGTTTATCTTTGTTAACCTAGTATTTCCCAAAGTCATTTGATCATAAACTTTTCTTAAAATCTAACATTTATTAACATCCCATAAGTACTCTTCCATAGAATATATTTTGGAAATGTTGAATTAGACACTGAAAATTTTTCATTCTAACTGCAAAAAAAGAGCTACATCTCTTAAAATGAACACTTAAAAATAAAAATTAAAAACTCATGTTGCTTACAACACATATTTTACCAATTTATGGATTGGTCTTTGATGGGAGTAGAAATGATGTTTTATGGGTTAACACATTTAAATGTATTATGTTAATTCATCAGTTAATACATATATATAAATCACTAACTATGATATCTTGACTTAGACAATTTAATGCTGAGATAAAGATTCTAAGAGCTAGTGTCCAATGAGATAGAAATGTTGACCATATTAAAATGGATGCAGAGGAAAGGGTCGAGAGTGACTCCTATAATTTTCTTAAGTGACTAAGTAGTTAGCATATTATAAATTGGATAGGTCTTAATCATGCTCCATTTTATAAGATTTTAAATGTATCATTCATGAATATGTGGCTAGACAAAAGTTTACTAATTGAGTGGACTTCTCAATCTTATGCTGCAATACCTCACTCATAAGAAAGCACTAAGTTTATCTGCTTGGCTTGCTTCCTTCCCCTATGTTCTGAAGAGATAAAGTACAGAACCTGAATAGTGTTTGAGAGGTGCAGACAAAACAACATGGATGAGCTTGAGCTCTTCTGAGGCAGTCAAATAAATGTTTCCCAAGGGCAAAAGAGGATTGGAAGTTGCCTTAACATTTGCTGTTGTAGAAACCACTTGATGTTTAAGAGAATCATGTGTAATGATTGGGACGTAAGCTATACCCTTATACAGGGTAGGGCAAAAGTAGGCTTATAGTTGTTTGTATGGAAAATAGTACAATAATTAATAAATAATAATACAAGAATAAACTGTATGTTTCACATACTTATAACTGTATACCTACTTTTGTCACACTCTGTATGGAACATTTTATGATCAGGGAGCTATGAGAACATCAACTTGATAGATAATGAGCAAGTTCAAGGAGGCTACAAGCTCAAATACCAAGAGTGCCATGCAAGTCCCAATGCTGATGAAGCAGGCAGGGTGTGAAAATACTCAAGTGCAAAGGGAATGACAGATAGCCACTGCCACTCAGCTCTATGAAGAATTGGCCTCAGATGCCCAAAATGTGCTGGAAAGGTTTAGGAGAAGCTGGATATTTATATAATTTCAAAGTATCTCTTCCAAAATATTTATAAATTGAAAAAGGAAAAACAATAACTTTACAGCAGAGAAACCCAGCAGATACTACCTTAACTAAATGATCAAGGTTAATGGCACCGGGATTAGGATATCCTGGCATTATGAGACCCTTTATATTATGCATTGTGATCACAAAACTCTTTTGTGGTTTTCTTGTTACAAATGCATAGCTTTAGTCTAACATCAGAAAAAATCAGGCAAACCCAATATGAGACATTCTGTAAAACTGACTGGTACCTATCTGAGGTGCCACAGTAATAAATATAAAACAAGGAAAAAATAGGAACTGTCACAGAAGGACACTAAAGAGGCATAATAACTAAATGCAATGTGGGATCTGGATTGGATTCTAAAACAGAAAAAAAAGGATATTAAAAGGAAAACTGTCAATTGTGGAGATGGCGATGGAGTAGGAGAGAGGAGATTTCACTTCCCCCTACACACGGGAGGAAAACCTGGCTAATCCATGGAGTAACAGAGCAGACAGACAACAGTACCCCAGCGTATTTGAAAACAGGAGTCCAAAAATTGTAGCGGACACTGAAAAACCAAAAACCAGATGGTAAGAAGGATATTTCAGGACAGTAAGTTCCCAGACACAAGCGTGGGGACCGGGGTGTGGTTGTGCTCCAGGCCCGGTGCCCAGAGCAGACGCTGGGTCTACCACAGACTTCTTGAAAGCCAAAGGGCCTGCCACAGTCCTTGGGAGAGAGCCGGGTCAACTGTTCCCTCCCTCCTAGACAGACCAGGATCTGAACAACACCAGGAGAGTTCTGGTCAAAGAGAGGGGAATAAGGATGAAGAAGCAAGATACACAGGGCCATGATTACCCACGGAGTCTGTGGTCACCAGCTCCAGAGAGCTGAGAGACAGGCAGTGACAGGCACTGACTCCCATAGTCAATGGTCTGGCTGGAGAATTGGGCTACACGGGGTGGCAGGATTGAGGAGGAGGAATTTATCAAACAGAGGGACAGGGGAATCTGCTGTGATAGCCCCCCAGCTGACTCCCAACCCAGCCAGGCAGAAACCCCAGGGTTAAACGGAAGGCACTGCAACTCCCTCCCTGTAGCACTTGGAAGGGTTTGGGACAGAGGCAGCCTAGCTGAGTACCCCTGCACCCCAGCCTACAGTGATAACCACTGGGGAAAAGAGCTCTGAAGAGAACCAGGATTCCCCCATCTAAGATATTGGGGAGAGGAGCCACACTAGCTCTTGGGACAGTGCTTGCAAGACAGGCTGAGTAAAAGAGAAGGAAAAGAGAAATGCCACACCAATCATTCCCCAGCCTCCTGCAGCCAACAAGACCAGAAAAAAAATGGCTTGGCCAGTTCGAAACCAACAAGAGGTGTCTTTTTTTTAATGCTGTTTTTTTTTAAGTAATCTTTTATTTATTTATTATTATTTTTTAATTTTTCATTACTGCTTTATCTTTCAATTGCCCTTTCCTCTCTTTCCTTCTTTCTTGATTTAGCTTTTCATTCTTTCTTTCCAATTTTACCCTTTCTTTCTCCCTTTTCCTGCCATTTTTTTTAAATACCCACAAGCAAGAAAAAACTTGGAACTATGAAAGGACCTGAGGTGGACTCAAAGAGGGGACAACCCAACAGGTGAGACAGTGAGACAAATTTCACTTGGCTACTGCAGGGAAATCACAAGCTGCTGCATATTTGTATTATTTTTTTTCTTTTGTTCATTATTCCTACATCTTATATCTTACTAGTATTTTTGTATTCCCCTTCTTTCTGTATAGTTTTTTTTTTCCTTGGGGGGTTTTATTGCACCATTTGATATGTTTAACCTGTTCTATCTTCCACAATGCATTGCTAATTAATCCTTCACGTGACTCGTGTTCCATCAGCACACTACTCAAAGACCTGTACCCTCTGTTCATGTTATTCAGATCACATAGATTCTGGAAAATGAGTGTTGCTCTAATATTATTGTAAATTATTGCTGTTCCACACAATTGTAAATACTTCAGAGCACACTCCCCGGATACTAGCCCACATCAGTCTCCTGAACTCTATTATTGTGGAGGTTAACTCTATTCTCTCACACACTACACCTGTTTACTATCCTTTACTCTCACCTTACCCCAGAATCTGGCCTCCCACAACTTCACTGCTTTCTAGATCCAACTCACAACCCTTCCTTCACCAACAAGAGTCTTATCTTCTTCCCATTCATTCTTATAAGTGGCTAGTTGGGGTGAAGGTCACGGTTAACACTATACATAGTCAAAAGATCTCCTATCTCTTATATAATGGCTGCTACTGTAAATATCATAGAATACTCTCCTGCTGTCTTAAACCATTTTGCCTCCCCCTCCAACTGATCACAAAAAAAGAGTAGGTGGTAGCGGTGAACACCAGGATACCCAAAGGAGACTGCACCACTGAATCTCACAGGCATTCTACCACAGCAGTTCACACCATTAACCCTGGGAGCCAGAACAAATCTATTTAAGAAGCTGAAGCTAAGAAGAAGAGTCTCACAAACAAAAGGAAGACAAAGAAACAATCTCCAAATGAAAGGAAAAGAGGAAGCCTCAGAAAGAATGATAAATGAAATGGAGGCAAGTCAGCTACCAGATACTGAATTCAAAGAACTGGTTAATAGGAAGTTCCATGAGCTCACAATAAGCTACCAAAAACTACAGAGGAACTACAATGAACTCACTGCAAAATATATCAACATGAAAAAGGAAATAGAAACCATAAACAAGGGCCAAGAGGAAATGAAGAATACAATTGCTGAACTGAAGACCATAGTGGAAGGAATCAAAAGCAGGATCGATGAAGTAGAAGATCGGATCAGCGAGTTGGAGGACAAAGTAGAAAAAATCACCAAGAAAGAGCAAGAAAAGGAAAAGAGACTTTGAAAGAATGAAGAGGGATTAAGCGAATTGCAAGACAATATGAAACATAATAATATCCATAGAATAGGGATACCAGAAGGAGAAGGAGAAGAGCAAGGGATAGAAAATCTATTTGAAAAAGTAATGATGGAAAACTTCCCTAATTTGATGAGAGAAAAATTCACACAAATCCAGGAAACACAGAGAGTCCCAATCAAGAGGAACACAAAGAGGCCCACTTTTTAAGACACATCATAATTAAAATGGCAAAATTCCAAGACAAAGAGAGAATCTTAAAGGCAGCAAGGGAGAAGAAGGAAGTAAAATACAAGGGAGCCCCTGTAAGGTTAGCTGCTTGCTTCTCAATGGAAACATTCCAGCCAGAAGAAAATGGCAAGAAATATTCCAAGTAATGAGAATCAGAGGCCTGCAACTTTGCTTCTTTACCCAGCAAGGCTCTCAATCAAGATAGAAGGCCAAATAAAGAGCTTCCAAGACAAAAGAAGTCTAACAAAATATGCATCCACTGATCCAGTGCTGCAAGAGATGCTAAAGGGACTGCTCTAAGGAAAGGAAGAAAAAGAGAGAGACAGAGAGGAACATAGGTACAAAAATGACAATAAGTACCTGTCAATAATAACCTTAAATGTAAATTCATTAAATGCTCCAATCAAAAGATATAGCATTGCTGAATGGATAAGAAAGCATAACCCACACATATGCTGCCTACAAGAGGCCCACCTCAGGACAAAAGGCATACACAGACTGAAAGTGAAGGGCTGGAAACAAATTTTCCAAGAAAATGAACAGAAAAAAAAAGCCAGGATAGCAATATTCATATCAGACAAAACAGACATAAAAAAAGCCATAAAGAGAATCCAAGAAGGTCACTTCATAATACTCAAGGGAAGACTCCACCAAGAAGACATAAACATTGTAAATATACATGCACCCACCATAGGAGCACCCAAATACATAAAGAAAATCTTAGAGGACTTCAAGAAAGATATTGACAGCAACATAATTATAATAGGGGATTTTAACACCCCACTGTCAAAAATGGACAGATCTTTTAAACAAAATACCAACAAAGATATTGTGGCATTGAATAATGCCCTAGATGAAATGGACTTAACTGATATATATAGAGCCTTTCATCCCAAAGAAGCTTAATACACATTCTTTTGAAATACACATGGAACATTTTCAAAGATAGACCCCATGATAAGACACAAAACAAGACTCAACAAATTCAAGAAAATTGAAATTATACCAAGCATTTTCTCTGACCACAAGGGACTGAAATTAGAAACCAACCCCAAGGGAAAAAACCCAAAACACTCAAAATCATGGAGATTGAATAGCGTGCTATTAAACAATGAATGGGTCAATAATGAAATTAGAGAAGAAATCAAAAAGTTTCTGGAAACAAATGAAAATGAACTCACAATAACCCAAAACTTATGGGACACAGAAAAGGCAGTCCTGAGTGGAAGTGTATAGCAATACAGGCCTACCTAAAAAAGATAGAAACATTTCAAACAAAAACCTTCCACTACACCTACAAGAACTCAAGAAACAACAACGAAGAGAGCCCAGAGCAAGTAGAAGGAAGGAAATAACCAAGATCAGAGCAGAATTAAATGACATAGAAACCAAAAGCACAATACTAAGGATCTGTGAATCCAGGAGCTGGTGTTTTGAAAAGATAAACAAAATCAAGAAGACTTTAAGCAGGCTCATCAAGAAAAAAAGAGAGAGGACCCATATAAACACAATCAGAAATGAAAGAGGAGAGATTACAACTGACACCACAGAAATACAAAGGATTGTAAGAAATTACTATGAAGAACTGTATGCCAAGAAATTTGAAAACCTAGGTGAAATGGACAAATTTCTAGAAATATATAATCTTCCAAAACTAAATGAAGAAGAAGCAGAAAGCCTGAACACATCAAAAATGGCAGATGAAATTGAAGCAGTAATCAAAAATCTACCGACACATGAAAGCCCTGGACCAGATGGTTTCAAAAGAGAATTCTACAGAGCATTTAAGGAAGAGCTAACCACTATCCTTCACAGACTATTTCTAAAAATCCAAAGTGATGGAAGACTCCCAAACTCCTTCTATGAAAGCAGCATCATCCTAATCCCAAAACCAGATAAAGACACAACAAAAGAAGAAAATTTCAGGCCAATATTGCTAATAAACATAGATGCTAAAATCCTCAACAAAACATTGGCAAACCAATCCAGCAATACATTAAAAAGATCATACACCATGACCAAGTGGGATTCATCCCAGGGTTGCAAGGATGGTTCAATATTCGCAAATTAGTAAATGTAATACATCACCTAACAGAAACAAAGACAAAAAACACATGATCATATCAATAGATGTGGGAAAAGCATTTGACAAGGTACAGCACCCATTTATGATAACAACACTCAACAAAGGGAGAATAGAGGGAGCATTCCTCAACATAATAAAGTCCATATATGAGAGACCTACAGCCAACATCATACTCAATGGACAAAAACTAAAATCTTTTCCGCTAAGATCAGGAACAAGACAAGTTTGTTCACTTTCACCACTTCTATTCAATATAGTTTTGGAAGCTTTAGCCAAAACAGTCAGACAAGAAAAGGAAATAAAAGGTATCCAAATCAGAAAGGAGGAAACAAAACTGTCACTCTTTGCAGATGACATGACATTGTAGATGGAAAATCCTATAGACTCCACCCAAAAACTGCTCAACCTAATAAGCAGAGTTGGTGAAATAGCAGATACAAAGTCAATATCTAGAAATCAAAGGCATCTGTATACCAACAATGAAACAACAAAAACAGAAATCAAGAAAAAAAATCCCATTCGATATAGCAAAAAGAATAATAAAATACCTAGGAATAAACCTAACCAAGGAGATAAAAGACCTGTATGCAGAAAACTACACAACACTGAAGAATGAAATCAAGGAAGACAAATAAATGGAAACATATACTGTGTTCATGTATTGGAAGAATTAACATCTTCAAAATGTCCATACTACCCAAAGCAATATACAGATTCAATGCAATACCTATTAAAGTACCAATGGCATATTTCACAGACATAGAACAAACACATCAAGAGTTTATATGGAACCATAAACGACCCCAAATAACTGCTGCAATTTTCAGAAAGAAGAACAAAGTAGGTGGGATCACAATACCTAATACCAAACTGTATTACAAGGCCACTGTAATAAAAACAGCCTGTTAGTGGCATAAAAACAAGGACATAGACCAGTGGAACAGAACAGAGAGCCCAGAAATAAACCCAAGTCACTACAGTCAGTTAATATTCAACAAAGGGGGCAACAACATAAAATGGAGTAAAAAAAGTCTCTTCAACAAATGGTGTTGAGAGAACTGGACAGCTACATGCAAAAAAATGAAACTTGAGCACCAACTTACACCATACCCAAAAATAAATTCAAAATGGATAAAAGACTTAAATATAAGCTGGGATACCATTAAAATCCTAGAGGAGAACATAGGCAGGAAAATCTCAGATATCTCACGCAGCAACATTTTTACTGTTATGTCCCCTAGAGGGAGGGATATAAAGGAAAGAATAAACAAATTGAGTCTCATCAAAATAAAAAGCTTCTGCACAGCTAAAGAAAACAACATTAGAATAAAAAGAGAAACAACTATAAGGGAAAACATATTTGCAAATGATACCTCAGACAAGGGTTTAAACTCCAAAATATATAAAGAACTTACATGACTCCAGTCCAAGAAGATAAGCAACCCATTAAAAAAATGGGCAAAGGACTTGGACAGACATTTCTCCAAGGAGGACATGCAGAGGATTCAGAGACACATGAAAAGATGCTCAATATTGCTAGCTATCAGAGAGATGCAAATTAAAACCACAGTAAGATACCACTTTACACAGGTCAGAATGGCCATCATAAACAAAGCAACAAGCAACAAGTGTTGGAGAGGTTGTGTAGAAAAGGGGACCCTAGTTCACTGCTGGTGGGATTGCAGACTGGTACAACCACTATGGAAACCAGTATGGAATTTTCTAAGAAAACTACAAATGGGTCTACCTTTTGACCCAGCAATTCCACTGCTAGGATTATATCCTAAGAACCCAGAAACACCAATCCAAAAGAACCTATGCACCCCAATGTTCATAAAAGCACAATTTACAATAGCCAAGTGTTGGAAGCAACCTAGATGTCCATCAGTAAATAAATGGATGAAAAAACTATGGTACATATACAGAATGGAATTCTATGCAGCAGAAGGAAAGAAGGAGCTCCTACCCTTTGCAACAGCATGGATGGAACTGGAAAGCATTATGCTAAGTGAAATAAGCCAGGAGGTAAAAGACAAATACCATATGATCTCACCTTCAACAGGAACCTAAGCAACAAAACAAAGAAGTAAGCAGAATATAACCAAAGACACTGAAGTAGAAAATAAGCTGACAGTAACCAGAGGGGAGATGGGAGGGAATTTCAAGGAAAAAAGGGAAGGGATAACAGAAACAAGTGTAAAGGTCACATGGACAAAATCTAAGGGGGGAGGAAATGGGAGGGAGTTGGGGAGTACTGGGTGGGTGTACTAGGATGGGAGTGAAAGACAGAAAACTGTACTTGAGCAACAATTAAAATAAATTTTAAAAAATAAAAAAGAAAAAAAGAAAACGGTTGAAGTTTGAATACAATCTGTAGTTTAAAGTTTTGTGAAATTTTAACAATAGGAAAAGTTGGGTGAACGCTCTACACCATTGATTGACAATGAACTCTCTATACTATTATTGAAAGTTTTCTGTCAGTCCAAAATTTGTTCAAAATAAAAAGTTAAAAAATAAGGATAGCAGAAAAACAAATTAAAATGATGAGATTAAGACTAGGCAACAGAGCACTGGCCAAATGAAATACATGTGAGCCATGAATGTGAATCACAAATGCCATTTTAAATGTTCTAATATCCAAATGAAAGACTAAAATGAAGTGGGTGGTACTAATTTTAATAATATCTAAAATATTATTATTTCAATGTGAAATCAATGTAGAAAATTACTAATGAGACATTTTACATTTTTTGTCCTAATTCTAAAAAATCCAGCCTCAATTTGGCCTAGCCACTTTCCCACTTCTCCGTACTGACAAGCAGCTAGCAGCTCCCATACAACAGCACAATGCCCCTCCCCCACTGCCAAGACACATTATCTCTGCATTTTTTTTTATTTCTGCTTCTTTCTGTGAGGGTTTTGTTCTTTTTTACAATAGACTCCTCTTCCCTTTCTTCACTCACTTATGAGCATGTATACATACCAGGTGTTGTTCTATTCACAAAACTGACAAAGATCCCCAATTCCTGAGCTCCCATTCTCAAGAGCAAGTGAATGACATAAACAGTAGCTATAATAAATAAGTAAATTATACAGTAAGTAAGAAATAGTATGTGCTTTGGGTGTGAGGTAGGGCACAGAACTGGGTAAGTTGTCTCAGGTATGCTGGGAGGTCAAGATAAAAGAAGCAGGACCTAAATTCAAACCCTGATCACCTGTGGCTTTATTCTGGTTCTATCCATTCTTTAGTTTTAACAGACTCTTTTGAATGGAGAGAACAATGGGAAAGTAAGAACAATGCTCTGCTTTTACTTATTTAGTACTTAATAAGGTCAAGTCCAGCTGTCGTAGACATGACTGCCATTTTCAATGTCTGGTTTAAAGGAGTTGGTAGCATTCTGAACAGCCAGCCCTCCAGTTAAGCAAAGCCGAAATAAGAGTGAGTTGCCTTGTGAGGACAAGGCTATCACAAGAGAAAACAGAGTTTTGAACTTAAGCAGCCACTGCAATTTCTTGACATGAGTCTAGAAAGGTTTGATATTTTTCTTCTTTCCCTGATATTTGAATAATTAATTATAGCCTAGTGGATTTCACATATTTTAAGAATTGACTACCATATTTTCCTATGTATAATGTGTATTTTTTGCCCAAATTTTCTGAGGGAAAAATAAGACTGCACATTAATACATGGGTATAATGATTCCATAATCCCCTGTATAATGCACACAAAAATGTGGGTGTGCATTATACATGGCAAAATATGGTCCTTCTAGAGGATTATGAGTTTTATTTACTATTCTTGTAATAGAATATGAGTTTTTTAATTATTTTTTAAAATTCTGATCAATAATAGCTTCACATTGAAATACCTCCTAATCCTAGTTCCTTATGCTCTGAGATATAACAACAGACTGGTGGCCAAAAATACATGTAAGTAATCCTGAACCTCTGCTTTTCAAAGTCTGAGATACCTTAAACAAGTTAAAATAATGGAGGTACAAATTCCAGCCAAGATGGAGGTATAGGTAGAAACCCTTCGCTTCCTCTCACAACCAAAAGGAGGATAACAACCAATCCAAAATCAATAAACAACCAGAGCCAGAAAATCAAACTGCATGGAACTCTGACAACCAATGAATTAAAGAAACAGTCAACCAGAACAACCAGACCAGTAAGAAGCCTCAGGAAGGTGATGGACCATGTGGGTGGGGCTGGTTGAACAGGAAACTGAGACTCAGAGCTACCTGTGGACTACGGCAGTTGCCATGATGGGAGAAACTCCCAGTCTCATTTGAGAGTTCATTGGAAAGTATGCTAGAGATGAGCAGGCCAGCTGCATTGTTCCCTCTCTGGCCCCTCCCCCACAGGTAGCAAGGAGGGTTGCCCCACCCTGGTGAATACCTAAAACCCCACCCCCTTACATGGAAACAAGGGTGCTGAGACAAAGAAATATGGCCCAAATGAAGGAACAGAGCAAAATTTCTGAAGGAGAGCTCAGTGATGAGGAGATAGCAAATCTATGTGATGAGAATTTAAAGCCCTGGTAATCTAAATGCTCACAGACTGATTGTGCTTGGCTGAAAAATGAAAAAACAAATGGAAGATACTCAAAATAAAATACAGGAAAATATTCAGGGAACCAACAGTGACAGGAAGGCAACCAGGACTCAAATCAATGATTTGAGACAGAATGAAGAAACAAGAATTCAAAAATATGAAGAAAAACTTAGGAACCTCTGGGACAACCTGAAACATTCTCATATCCAAATTATAAGGGTTTCAGAAAAAGAACGACAGCAAGAAATTGAAAACTTATTTGAAAAAATAATGAAAGAAAACTTCTCCAATCTGGCAAAGGAAATAGACTTTCAGGAAGTCCCGGAAGCCCAGAGAGTCCCAAAGAAGCTGGACCCAAAGAGGAACACACCAAGGCACATCATAAGTTACCCAAGATTAAAGATAAAGAAAGAATCTTAAAAGCAGCAAGAGGAAAGGAGAGAGTTATTGACAAAGGAGTGCCCATAAGGCTATCAGCTGATTTCTCAAAAGAAACCTTGCAGGCAAGAAGGGGCTGGAAACAAGCATTCAAAATCATGAAGGCAAGGACCTACACCCAAGATTACTCTGTCCTGCAAAGCTATCATTTATGATAGCAGGACAGATAAAGTGCTTCCCAGATAAGGCCAAGTTAAAGGAGTTCATCATCATCAAGACATTCATTATTATATGAAATGTTAAAGGGACTTATCTAAGAAAAAGAAGATAAAAATATGAACAGTAAAATGACAACAAACTGAGAACTATCAACAAATCAACCTAAAAGAGAAGAAAAATGAGGAAAACAAAAACTAAGCAAACAACTAGAACAGAAACAGAATCAGAGAAATGGACATCACATGGAAGGATTTCAGTGGGAAGGGAGGAATAGCCGGGAATGGGTACAGAGAGGAAGAAACATAATTGGTAGGCATAAATAGATGGGGAGAAGTCAAAAATGGTATAGGAAACAGAGAACTCAAAGAACTTATATGTACAACCCATGGACATGAACTAAGAGGGGGCAATGCTGGAGGGTTGGGTGGGGGGGATAAAGGGGAAAATTGGGAAAACTGTAACAGCATAATCAATAAAATATACTCAAAAATAAAATAAAAAATATTTTTTAATTAAAAAAATAAAATTCCTGAAGAGATAAAACTATCACCCCCCCAAAATGGTAGAGGTACAACTCGTGTGTGTGTGTGTGTGTGTGTGTGTGTGTGTGTGTGTGTGTGTGTGTGTTCTGCATCTGATTATACCAAGTACTCATTGGAATGCAGACTCTTGGGCTTAGCCCCAAATCTCTAGATTCCAAATCTTTGGGGGAGGGTTGGAGCCTGAGAGTCTGGGAAGTTAATGAGTTTCCTGAGTGATTCTTAAGCCCTTTGGGTATTGAGTACCATGGACTGTGGCACCAGAAAGGCCCAGATTTGAATCCTGTTGCCTCTGCTCACTGGTTGGAATGCTCAGAGGGCCTCTCCTAAGGAAGCCACACTGAGCTGCCCTCTGCATATTGGTGGGTTCTCTGTATTGGACCTAGGAAAAGGGAGCAAAATGGGGAATTCTGATCCAGCCTACTGCACCCATTGTGCCAAGCCCAGCAGGAGGATGCTTCAGAGCTCTTAATTGTGACATTTTAACAAAATGTTCTGCTCCCATTTTTTAATGCAGCTGGAGTTGAGGCTGCTTTTATCTTTTTGTTTGCTAAGGAAAATGTAAGCATGTGTTTCTGCTTCTTTTCTTTTAACTTGAATTCCTATGATGCCTGTATTTTTAGTCTAAGGAGGCAAGAAAGAGGGCTGGAACAAACTTGTGCTGTCAAGGCCTGCCATGTGAACCTGAACAGGGATGACAAGCCAGCAAGTTCTTTGTCCTTCTGAATGGCTGTGCCTTTTATCATCTGTGGTCCCATCTAAATAGCTTTATTAAAGGATAAAAACTCTTACCGGGGACTAAGGAGCAACTTGTAATTATGGACTCTCAATTGGACTCATGCACTATTTTAAAATACCAAATGAAAGAAAGCCTATGAGGTTTTGCTGCTTAAACTAGAACAGAGAGCCCTGAATGAACTTACTTTCTGTTCTTGGTCTCTCTTTTTCTCTTCATTTTCAACTTACAAAAGTAACACATGCCTTTGTACAATATTCACATAATACAGTTAAGCCAAAAATGAAAGCTACTCTATAGCAGCCATTCCTATTCCGAGTGTTCTTTTAAAAAGAAATGTATGTATTTTTTCATTATAATTTAACCACCTTATAACCCCCTCCACCCTGCAGCTACCACACTGTTGTCTGTGTCCAAGAGTCCTTTTTCCTTTTTGCTTGATCCCTCTAACCCAGGAGTGTCAAACTCATTTTTACAGGGGGCCACATCAGCCTCGTGGTTGCCTTCAAAGGGCTGAATGTAATTTCAATTCCTTAACAGTTAAGGAGTAGCTACATATATGCAGTCCTAAAATTATTTCAGCCCTTTGAAGGCAACCACGAGGCTGATGTGGCCCCTGATGAAAATGAGTTTGAAACCCTTGCTCTACCCCCTAACCTCCACCCTGTCCCCCATAGCTATCATCCTGCTCTCCATCTATGAGTCTGTCTCTATTTTGTTTGTTAGTTCAGGTTGTTCATAAGATTCCACATATGAGTGAAATCATATAGTATTTGTCTTTGACTGGCTTATTTCACTTAGCATAATATTCTCCAGGTTAATCCATGCTGTCACAAACAGTAAAAATTTTATTCTCTTTTATGGCTGAGTAGTATTCCATTGTGTGATTTTTTTCCCCATAGTTGTTTTATCCACTCATCTACTGCTAGATACTTGGGCTGCTTCTATATCTTGGTGATTGTAAATAATGAATATAGAGGTGCCTATATTCTTTTGAAATAGTTTTTTTTAGGTTTGTTCAGATATATTCCCAGATGTGGGATCACTGGGTCAAAAGGCAGAACTAATTTTTTGAGGTATCTCCATATTGCTTTCCACATTGGCTGCACCAATAGGCATTCCCACCAACAATGCATGAGAATTCCCTTTTCTCCACATCTTCCCCAGCACTTGTTGTTTGTTAATTTATTGATCATAGCCATTTCAACAGGTTTGAGGTGATATCTCATTGTGGTTTGAATTTGCATTTCTCTGATGGTTAGTGATGTTCAGCATCTTTCCATATGTCCATTGGCCATTTGTATCTCCTCATTAGAGAAGTATCTATTGAAATCCTTTGCCCATTTTTTAATTGGATTGTTGGGGGTTTTTTGGTGTTGAGTTTTCTTAGATCTTTATAAACTTTGGATACTAATTCCTTTCCAAAAGTATTTCCAAATATGTTCTCCCATTCTGCACCTTGTCTTTTTATTTTGTCAATGGTCTCCTTTGCTGTGCAAAAACATTTTAGTTTGATATAGTTCCATTTGTTTATTTTTTTTTTCTTTTGTTGTCCTTGCCTGGGATATACATTGAATAAAATATTGCTATGAGTAATATTTGAAATTTTACTACATATGTTTTCTTCTAGTATTTTTATGGTTTCAGGTCTAATATTTAAATCTTTAATCCATTTTGAATGTATTCTTGTGTGTGGTGTAAAAGGGGGTCTAGTTTCATTTTCCTACATATATCTGTCCAATTTTCCCAACACCATTTATTGAATAAACTATCTTTACCCCTTGCAGGAGCTTGCTTCCTGTGTCAAATATTAATTGACTATAAAGGTGTGGGTTTATTTCCAGGCTCTCTATTCTGTTCCATTGACTATCCAATTAATGGATAAAAACAGTGCATCTGTTTTTGTGGCAATATCAAGCTGTTTTGATTACTATGGCCTTATAGTATAGTTTGATTTTAGGTAGTGTGATTCTTCCAACTTCGTTCTTCTTTCTCAGGATTGCTGTTGCTATGCAGGGTCTTTTGTGGTCCCATATAAATATTTGAAGTGTTT
This sequence comes from Carollia perspicillata, assembly GCA_004027735.1. Taxonomy (NCBI): domain Eukaryota; kingdom Metazoa; phylum Chordata; class Mammalia; order Chiroptera; family Phyllostomidae; genus Carollia; species Carollia perspicillata. The sequence continues at coordinate 47,536 of PVKM010001979.1, forward strand.
GTTCTAGTTCTGTGAAATACAACATTGGAATCTTGTTAGGAATTTCATTGAATCTATAGATCACTTTGAGTAGTATGGACAATTTAATGATGTTAATTCTTCTTATCCATGAACACAATCTATGTACTTCTAATTATTTTATCTTCTTCAATTTCTTCTTTCAGTGTCTTACAATTTTCTGATTTCAGGTCTTTTACATCCTTGGTCAGATTTATTCCTAGATATTTTATTGTTTTGAAGCAATTGTGAATGTGATTGTTTTCTTAATTCCCCTTTCTGTTAGTTCATTATTGGCATATAAAAATACAAATGATTTCTGGATATTAATTTTATAACCTGGTAATTTGCTTGATTCATTTCTTAGTTCTAGTAGTTTCTTGGTGGAATCTTTGTGGTTCTGTATGTGAAGTGTCATGTCATCTGCAAATAAAGACACTTTTACATCTTCCTTTCCAATCTGGATGCCTTTCATTCTTTTCCTTGTCTGAATGCTGTGGCTAGGACTTCAAGTACTATGTTGAATAAGAGGTGAAAGCAGAATTCTTGTCTTGTTCCCAATCTTGAAGGGAACACTTGTAGTTTTGCCTGTTGAGTATGATGCTGGCAATGGGTTTGTCTTATATGGCCTTTATTATGTTTAAGTATGTTCCCCTTAATCCCACTTTGCTGAGTGTTTTTAACATAAAAGGGTGCTGGTTTTTATCAAATGCTTTTCTACATCTATGATATGATCATGTGGTTTTATTCTTCACTTTATTTATGTGATTAATCACATTTATTGATTTGCGAATGTCATACCAATCTTGCAGTCCCAGAATAAATCCCACTTGACCATGGTTTATGATCTTTTAGATGCATTGCTATATTCACTTTGCTAATAGTTTGTTGAGGATTTTATTGTCTATGTTCATCAGGGATATTGCCCTATAATTTTCTTTGTAGTGTATTTATCTGTTCTTGGAATTAGTATAGTGCTGGCCTCATAAAATGAGATTGGCAGTTTTCCAATCTCTTAAATTTTTTAATAGTTTGAGAAGGAGAAGTATTAGTTCTTCCCAGAATGTTTGGTATAATTTGCCTGTGAAGCCATCTGGTCCAGGGCTTTTGTTTGTTGGAAATTTTTTGATTACTGCTTCAATTTTGTTAGGTGTAATTCTGTCTATTCAGATTTCTGATTCTTCCTGGTTTAGTTTTGGAAGATTCTGTGTTTCTAGGAATTTATCTATTTTGTCCAGGTTGTCTGCTTTGTTGGCATGTAGTTGTTCATAGTATTTTCTTACAATTCTTTGTATTTCTTTGGTGTCAGTTGTAATTTCTTCTCTTTGGTTTCTGATTATATTTATTTGTGTCCTCGCTCTTTTTTCTTGATGAGTCTGGTTAAATGTTTGTCAATGTGGTTTATCTTTTAAAGAACCAGATCATGGATTCATCAATCTTTTGTATAATTTTTTTTACTCTATTTCACTTATTTCTGCTGTAATATTTATTATTTCTTTCCTTCTACTCACTTTGGGCTTTGTCTACCATTCTTTTCCAAGTTCCCATAAGTGTGAAGTTAGATCATTTATTGGATCTTTTTCTCCTTTTTTGAAATAGGCCTGTAATGCTATGAATTTTCCTCTTAGGATTGCTTTCCTAGTTTCCCACAGATTTTGGACTGTTGTGTCCTCATTTTCATTTGTTTCAAAGTATTTTTAATTTTTTTCTTGATCTATTGTTAACCCATTTATTATTTAATAACATGTTACTTAGCTCCCATGTCTTTGTATGTTGTTCAGTGTTCTTGTGATTGATTTCTAGTTTTACAACATTGTGGTCAGAGAAAATGCTTGATGTAATTTCAATCTTCTTAGATTTCTTGAGACTAGTTTTGTATCCTAACATGTGGTCCATCCTAGAAAATGTTCCATGTGCACTTGAAAAGTATGTATATTCTGTTTTTGTGGTGAAATGCTCTGAATATATAAATTAAATCCATTTGATCTAATGTGCCACTTAAGGCTGCTGTCTCCTTGTTGATTTCTTGTGTAGAAGGTCTATCCGTTGAAATCAAGGTGTTAAAAATCCCTAACTGTGACTGTATTTCTGTCAATCTCTCCTTTTTCAAAAAACATTACTTTATCATTGATCAATTACAGTTATCTGCATTTCCCCCCCACTACCCCACTCCCAGCCAAACCCACCTCAACCTTTCCTTTGATGTCCATTAAGATTTGCTTTACAGATTTTGGTGTTCCTGTGTTGGGCGCATAAATGTTTACTAGGGTTATATTCTCTTGTTGGATTGTTCCCTTTATCATTATGTAGTGTCCTTCTGTGTCTCTTACTATAGCCTTGGTTTTAAAGTCTATTTTATTGGATATAAGTATTGCTACCCCAGCTTTTTTTTTCTTTTCCATTTGCATGAAATATCTTTTTCTACCCCTTTACTTTAAGTCTGTGTGTATCTTTCAATCTGAGGTGAGTCTCTTAGAGACAGAATATATATGGGTCTTATTTTCTTTCCATTCAGCTATCCTATGTCATTTGGTGGTACCATTTAAGCCATTTATATTTAAGGTGATTACTGATGGATATGTATTTATTGCCATTTTATTTCTAGACTGTTTTCCTCTGTTTTTCTTTTTCTTCTCCTTCTTCTCTAAGCAAACCCTTTAACATTTGTTGCAATACTGGTTTGGTGTTAACAAACTCCTTTAGCTTTTTCTTGCCTGGGAAACTCTTTATTTCTCCTTCCATTTTACATGATAGCCTTTCTAGGTAATGTATCCATGGTTATAGGTTCTTGCTTTTCAACACCATGAATATTTCATGTCAATTTCTTCTGGCCTGAAATGTTTCTTTTGAGAAATCAGATGAGAGTGTAATTGGAGCTCCCTTTTAAGTGACCATCAGCTTTTCTCTTGTGGTTTTTAGGATTCACTCCTTGTCTTTAAGATTTGCCATTTTAATTATGATGTGTCTTTATGTAGGCCTCTTTTGGCCCATCTATTTTGGACTCTCTGAGCTTCCTGGACTTAAGTGTCTTTTTCTTTCACCAGACTAGGGAAGTTTCAGTCATTATTTCTTCATATAGGTTCTTAATCCTTTGCTCAGTCTCTTCTCCTTCTGGTATTCCTGTTATGTGGATGTTGTTACACTTCATGTTGTCCCAAAGGTTTCTTAAGTTCACCTCATTCTCTTCAATTCTTTTCACTTTTCACTCCTCTGCTTGTATTTTTTCTACCTTGTCACCAAAATCACTGATTCTATCCTCTGCTTCATCTAACCTATTGTTTATTCCTCCCACTATATTATTTATTTCAGATATTGTATTCATTATTTTTAAAATATTTTATTTCTTTTTATTTGTTTAGAGAGAGGGGAATGGAAGTAGAAAGAAAGGGAGAGAAACATCAATGTGTAGTTGCCTCTCACATGGCCCACTCTAGGGACCTGGCCTGCAACCCAGGCATATGCCCTGACTGGGAATCGAACCACGACCCTTTGGTTCACAGCCTGCACTCAATCCACTGAGCTACACCAGCCAGGGCTGCATTCTTTATTTTTGACTGGTCCTTTTTTATTGTTTGTGTTTTTATCATGCTATTGAATATCGTTATAATCAATATTCTTAACTCTATCTGATAAATTGCTTGCCTCCCTTTTACTTAGTTCTTCTTCTAGAGGATTATCTTGTTGTTGTTGTTTCTATTTGGGGTCTATTTCTTTGTCTGCCTCTTTTTGTTGGTTTCTATGTATTAGGTATATCTGCAAAGATTCTGGTGTTGTCGGTCTTTGTCAGATGCTGCCTGTGACTGGCCCTGGGCAATCTCTTTGTAGCTATTAGTGATTCACAGTTTGTGGTTCCCTCTGCTGGGCCTGTTTATGTGCAGAAAGAACCAGGCTATGCACTAAGGCTGACTTTCCCCAGCACTTAGCCTGGGGGAGGGTCAGCTAAAGTCTCAAAACTCCCAGAGAGCCACTTATTTGTTAAAATTAATCAAACTTATAGCCTCAAGATGTACTCAGCCATCTATGTTAAGCACACAGAGTGGTGCAGAGTGATTCCTATGGACAAGTCTATTGCTACCTCTCAGGTTGATGCCCCTTGGAGGGGAATGCTGTTGCTGAGAAAGACAGCATCTGCAATGTGGGGGATGAGTCAGGATAGGAATCCTGTTGGCCATTTCTTCAGTTCTCTCCCAAGAACCACTAAGCCCAGACTTTCCTCATGCATCTCTAGTCCACTCTGCCCTCCCTCTTGTGGAGCCCAGGGTAAGTGGCTACAAACAGAATTTTTTTCATTGGCCCTTTAGGGGGCTCTCTGCATCTCTAGCCATCTCTCCCTGGTAGACAGAAACCCTGCTGGTTTTCACAGCTGGATATTGTCTGGGTTCCTTTCCTGGCTCTGGCACTGTAGTCTGGGGAGCCCAGCTTGTGCTTTAGACCCCACACTTCTCAGGGGGTACCTCCTGCCCCAGCCACTGACATATCCCTCTAGAACTTCAGCTGCCACCCATGGGATCCCATGTAGCCCTCTTGCTCCTTCTCTGTACTCCCAACCTGTTTCATTGTGGTAAAGTGAGTGGTTTCTTCTGCCTGTTTTTGGTTCTTATTCTCTCCAGCTAGTGTTCAGTGGGTTACTCAGGATGATTTCTCTATAACTTAGTTATAATTCCAGTTTGGTCCTGGGAGGTTTGTGCAGCTTCCACTTATTCCTCTACCATCTTTAATCTCTTTGTCCCTGCTGGTTTTTCTACATTTTTCTAGACTTATGAACATACACACACCACTATTTAGGACTCTTTTAGTTGTAAACAAGGAAAAAGCCAATTCAAAAATATTTTAAACAAATGGGAGGAATCTCTTGGCTTTCATAATCTTTCTGAAGTGAGGTACCTTAGGTTTAAGAAAGGCTATATCCAGGGGCTCCAACAGGGTAGCTTTTCTTTCTCCATCTCTCTATCTCTTGGCACTGCCTCATTTTCCCTCCTCGGTAGGCATTCTCCATATGTTAGAGAAAAAAGCTATTTGCAGACCTGGATTTGTTCTAGATTCAGGATAGAATAATTCTCCTCACCCCACATCTACATTGTAATCCCCAACACTAATAAATAAATTGCCTGACATGAAGAATTAAGATTGCAGATGGAATTAAAATTCTTAATCAACTGACCTTAAAATAGGGACATCATCCTAGATTATCTGGGTGGGCCAAAAGTACTCACAAAGGTCCTTAATGATTAACACAATAGGTAGAAGATTTAAAGTCATAAAGCAATGTGATAATGCAAGCAAAGTCTGAGAGCTATAATGTGAAAATGATTTAAACTGCTGTTGCTGGATTTGAAGATGGAAGAAGGGACCATGAGCCAAGGAATGTGCATGGCCTCTAGAAGCTGTAAAGGACAAGGAAATGGATTCTTTTGTAAAAGCTCCAGCACCTTGAGACATGTCAGATTTCTGACATTCAAAACTGTAAGATAATAAATTTGTATTATTGTAAACCACCAAGTTTGTGTTAATTTATTCTAGCAGACACAGAAAACTAATTGGAGCATAGAAGGCAAGAGAATTTTTCTCCTTAAAATTCAAATTTTAAAAGTCCCTGGAAAGCTTCTGACCAGCCTAGCTTTGTTTACAACTCAATCTCATTTTAGTGCCATGGTTGGCAGAAAGTGATAGCATACCTTGCTAGATCTGAAGAGTTGTTATGGTAGTCCCCTCCTAAGGATTACGTAACTGGTGTGGAAACAGAGGAATTCTCCAAAAGGAAGATTGTGTTGGTTTGTTGTTCATAGTTTATTTTTTTAATGGGCTGGTGACATATTTTATTCTACAAGTTCTTAATTCCCTTTACAACATATTTTGGAGATATTTTCATTTCAATTCATGTAAATCCTACTTTGTCTTTTTAGTAGCTGATTGTTATTCCAGTGTATAAAAGAACAAAATTAATTTGACCAGGTCTCTCATTGATGGATATGTAGGATGTTTCTAACTTTTGCTTATCAAGAAGATTTGTGTCCTTCAATATATCTCTTTGTGTGTAATAGTACTCACTTGGATATTTTCCTCAATGTTGGTAATGTAAGGAGAATAGAGTAAGAAAGGACAAGTGTAGTTGAATAAGCCTCCTCCCACCATAAAAAAATATGTTAAGTACTAACCCCTGGTACATGGGAATGATACCACATTTAGAAATTGGGTCTTTGTAAACATAATTAAGTTAAGGGTTTTGAAGAAATAATCCTGGATTAGGATGGGTCCTAGATCCAATAAAGAGTGCCTTTGTAAGATACAGAAAAGGAGGACATACAGAGACAGAGGGGAAAACCATGTGAGGTTGAAGGTGGATTTTTTTTTTTGAATGGTGCCTCTACAAGCCAAGGAATGCTAAGACTTGCCAACAGCTGACAGAATCTAGGGGAGAGACATGGAATAGACTCTCAGAGCCTCTAGAAGGAATCAACCTTGCTGATACCTTGACTTCTGATTTCTGGCCTCCAGAAGAGTGATAGAATAAATATCTATTGTTGTAAGCTTCCCAGTTTATGGTAATTTGTTATAGCATCCCTAAGAAACTCATATAACAGGTTTTGTTATAACAAAACAACTGGTTCTCCTTACTCCTTTCTTTGGCTTGTAGCCAACTCCTCATCACCTAGGAAGAAAGACATGTGGTAGGTAAGGTCATATAAAGCCATGCAGCATACAAGAGTCATTTCCAATTGACTTGTGAATGTACTTCATGGTTCTTATTTTCTAGTGCCATTTTGCTTAAATAAATGAGAAAATTGGTTTACACTTCAAAGCAGCTCCCAATGAGTATATGGAAGAGAGGCAGACCAAGTGTGATCCAAGTAGCAAGACAAAGTGAAGGTTTAGTGGAATATTCCTCTCCAGTGATTCACAGCATCAAAGATCTTTAGTGGTCGTGCACTAGAGGAATGAGTAAATAAAGAAATGAAGGAGAGAGGAAGGGAGGACAGATAAAATTAATTGTGATTATGACAAGTGAGGAAACTTTGAATGCCCTTGCTGAAATGGTATCTTGCTAAAATGAAGCTTTTTATATTTAATTTAGAAACATGACTGGCAATGCTCATAAATGTGCTTGGTGTCTACTAGAATGACACAAGCTGGCCATCTCCCCACTCTCACCGATGCCACCACAAGTCACATATCAGAAATGTAGTGAGGAATATTCTAAGCAGAGACCAGAAATCTGATTCTTTTTGATCAGTAAAGGACCAAAAAAAGAAAAAAAAAGTCAATAAGGCATGCGAGTATAATCAAAGTACGTAGGTGTGTTGTCAGCATTGTACGTTTTCTCACCCGACTTTTGACACATGTGAATCACCATTGGGCCAGGAAGCTTATGCTTGGTAATACAGCTTGGCAGCTGTATTTTCACTGCGGGCTTGAATCTTTTGGGGAAAAAAACAAATGTTGAGTTGCTTGTTTTCAGAATGGGTCATGTTTCACTGCACATTTTCAAACCTGCTGAGGGAGATGAAGCAAGACAAGGAAATTTATGGAAAGTGAAATCTAAGTGAACTCTGAGAAATCTCTGCATGTTGTGCCTGCTGGAGCATAGGAGCATAACATAAAGCCCTGTGTTTGGCTTTCAGCTTTTCAGTCCATAGATGGCCTTAGGTTCTTCACTTCCTCTCCTGGATTCCCTGCCCTTCATCAAAGCCCACTGCCAATGCCACCTCCTCTATTTCTACCCTTGGAAGACCTTCAATGGAACAGATCACTGATCTGACTAAATTGGAATAATTAATATGTATTGTAAGATGAAGACACTTGGAGCCAAAAATTGAGTGAAGAAGTGAACCAGTGTTAACAAGAATTGTATCAACCAAGAACTACAGGTTTCCAAGTTAGCATTTTTAAAAAATATTTTTTAGTTTCCTCTGAGCTCAGATTAAATAAACTTCTGCTCTTAGAATACCTGTAGCTAGCTCTTTCATTAGCCTTTCATGTGCTTGTTTTCTCAGGGCATTTAAATGTGATTATGGGGAAGGCACTGGCAGTCCTCTAAGGTTTCTCCCCAAAAACTTGCATCTGTGATATATGTTTAATATTTTTCCTCTGTTGCAGAGATAAATATCATCAGTAGTTCTGATTGGCAGGCCCAGTGTTTAAGGCTTTGGAATTATGGGAGTCCTAGGGTCACAGGAATTGTTCTATATTCAAATATCTACAAAGTGGAGTTAAATGGATTAGTGATGTGGGTTCTAGAAACAATATGGTTTTGTGAAGCTCTCCAGCAGGTTACCCTTCCTCCATTTCTACTAGTTTCATCATTCTTTTCTCCCCCTTCTCTGGCTTTTCAATTTATGATTTTTGCTTTCAGCCCTCAAAACCTCTATGAGTTTATTATATCTTAGACTTTGCAATGAATTTCTCATTTGGCCACTCTTGTTTTTGTCCAGCTGTTATTTTCATCGCTTCGGTGTTCAAAGGTCTAGTTACACTTCTTAGATTAGGTCTCCCACTCTTGTCATTGTCCTTCTCACTTGGCTTAATTAGATAACATCTGAGATAGCTTTGAAGACACTATATGTCTTCACTAATGCAAAACAGAATTATTAAAATTATTATCTTAAAGCCTCACATCACCGTAATCATCTTCTCCTCTCTTTTCTCTGTCCTAGTTGGTGGTTGTGAATAATGAAAACAGTCTTTCCTCAAATGGAAAATAGAAATCTAACTGAGTTCTTTCACCCCAAGTTGCATGTTAATGGGAACTAAATCACACTCATGTGCTTTGGGCCTGAGAAAAGGAGGTGGAAGATGAAGATATGACAATATGTATTGTGAATGGCTTCTGTTTTTATTACCAAAACAATAAAAAATTGTTGTCAAGAATTTGGATAATTCATAAAAGTACACAGATAAAAAGATATGTCATTTGTGTTTTCACCTTCCAAATTTTGTGTATGAGTATACATTATATTCATATTTATTTAGTCTCAATTTGAACATAATGTTTTCTAACTTACAATTTAATATATCATGAACATTTAAATTAAATTTTCTTCACATTATCATGACTGCAGAGCCTCTCTTACACAGGTGGACCATAACTTATTTAACCAGTTCTATAGAGTTGAACAATTAGCAATCAGTCCAATAACTAATTGTACTAATAATGTAAGCAATGCTGCAGTCAACATCATTTCTATATAGCTATAACAGTATTTTAAAAAATTACTTCTTCAACAAAAATTTCTGAAGTTAGATTTAGTATTCAAAGATATTAAATTTTAGTGAGCATTGAGTATTCAGAAAAACTTTCAGAAGTTTTAACTAACTCATGTGTTAATCTTGGTTAGGATTAGAAGAGGACACCCCATGTCAGCAAGGCTCTTTCCCAGTCTTTGTTCATCTTGAACTACACTGGATTTGTGTTATTTCTGGCTGGACACGCTTTAGAAATGCTAGTTGTTTTCTTAAAGTGGTTCTAAATGATGCTCTGGGGCTTCTTGTGACTCTCCAGCAAGGTACTGTATCTTTGAGACATCATTTTGTATCAGGAGCAAGTTCTTCATGTTAAAAGAATTGCCCACTGGAAATAGTTATTCTGGTTTTATGCTAAATCAAAAGGAGAATTCTAAAGAATAAAGAAAGAATATTAATGCTTATTGACCACCTACATAGTGCTGACATTCTATTCTCTTGATAATCTTGTAAGAAATGTGAAGCCTCACCTTCATTTTAGTTGAGCTAGATTCAAATCCAAGTTTACCTGATGCCAAAGATCATGCATGGCCTTTTATTTCCTCTGGATCTCATCTTTGCAACTTCTCAGAGCAGAGTTCTAAAAGCCATGACTCATCTGCATCAAATTTAGCTCTATTCATCTTGTCAACTTTTTCTCTTTTTAAATTTCAATTTGATATGCATTTGCCTTTCCAAAAGTTAGAAAGCAACTTCTCTTGTTTTACATGTTCATGATTCATTAGAATCCTTGATGTATTAAAGTATTCTCTTCTCTCTTTGCCTGAAAATATAATATATATTCATGAAGCCTTTGAATAATGTTGTATATGGGATGTCATTTAACCTACTTTGCATATTCTGTTTATATAAGCAAGACTTACTTGTTCATGGATATTAACATTCTGACTTAAAAGGAACGTAACTTGCGGGCCTCAGAGTGATCTGTGTACATGTGGTATTGACTAAATGGTTAAGAAGAATTCTGACATCTGTAGACCCAGAGGTGTTACAAAACAAAGAGTGGATTGGACAAGCTTTATCCACAAATTGAAGGCTCTAGCAAATAAGAAGACAATATATCATAAGGGTTATAAACCTAGGCAGCTTTAGAACCAATCTTACTTCTAAGTTTGTTTCCTTTTCTGTATAATGGGAAGATACTAATGCTGACTCAGGGAATCACTGTGATGTTTAAAGGGGCTAATATGCTTTCAAGTGCTTAGTAGAGTGCTTTGCACATGATTTCAATCTCAGTGGATGATCATGGAAGAAAAGATATTATAAGAAGCAGAAGAAACCATACATTTAGGGAATTTTACTGGAAAAAGCATACAAGAGATATAAAAACTGACTCCTAGAGTAAAAAATTAAGGAAAGTATTACCTTATTTTTTTATTACAAAAACTGCTGTGAAGAACCCAGAATCAGAGAATGAGTTCTGTTCAAGATGGCAGTGTAGATAGAAATCCCACTTTCTATCTTCCTCCCACAACCAAAAGAAGGATAACAACCAATTTAACAACAACAACAACAACAAAAAAAAAAAACAACTAGAACTGCCAGAAATTCAAACTGCATGGAAGTCTGAGAACTAAGGAGTTAAAGAAACATTCATCCAGATTGGAAGGAGGGGCGGAGACGGGCAGCCAGGGAAGAGAGGACATGTGCCAAGACAGCAGTTGGACAGTGGCTGGTGGATCAGTCAGTCCCACATTTGCACTGGTGAGCCAGAAAGGACCACTGGGGAATGAGGCAAACCATGGAGGTGAGACCATTGTGGGTGAGTAGCAGGACTGGGGGGCACAGGGTTACCAGGTCCAAAATAACAAGACAGTATGGAAGGGAAAAGCAATATGTATTTCTTCATTGCGTGAACAGGTAAGGCGTGTTTACTCTGTGCCAGACACTGTCCAAAAGGCTTCAGAATCTAGGGAAACAGGATGATTGGCATTGTCCCTGCAGATCCCCTGAAATGCAACCATCTCATGGAAACAAGTCTGCTTGACTGCTGGCTTGGTCCTGAACCAAGTAGGATGTTCTAATTAGAAGTCCAAAGCAGACTTTCCTTGGATTTTCACTCAACCAATGATGTTATTTTGACAAATGCAAAAGCATATTCTAGAATTCCATCCCTTTTATTTTTTATTTTAATATATTTTACCGATTATGCTGTTACAGTTATCCCAATGTTCCCCCTTTGCCCCCTCCACCTTGTACCTCCATTCTCTCCAGCAATCCCCCCTTAGATCATGTCCATGGGCCATGCATATAAGTTCTTTGGCTACTTCATTTCCTATACTGTTCTTAACATCCCTCTATCTATTCTATACCTACCAATTTGTACTTCTTAATCTCTGCATCTTTTTCCCCATTATTCCCCTTCCCCCTCCCAACTGCTCACCCCCCAAATGATCTCCATATGTATGATTCTGTTCTGTTTTTCTTGTTTGCTTGAATTTATTGTCATTTTAATATTCATAGTTTTGATCTTCTTTATCTTAAATAAATCCCTTTTACATTTGAACTCCTTTAGCTTTACTTGTCTGGGAAGCACTTTATCTATCCTTCCATTCTAAATGATAGTTTTGCTGGATACAGTAATCTTGATTGTAGGTCCTTGCTTTTCATTACTTTGTATACTTCTTGCCAGTCCCTTCTTGACTGCAAGGTTTCTTTTGAGAAATCAGCTGACAGTCTTACAGGAACTCCTTTGTAAGTAACTGTCTCCTTTTCTCTTGCTGCTTTTAAGATTCTCTTTTTAGTGAATAGTTAGTGGTCTCTGATGCATAATAGAAGTTCTAGTAACTAATACCCTATGTCTCCTACCAAAGTGGCAACATGCTTAAGTTTCTGTGGTATTCCCTTACCTCTGACGTCCTAGCTACCATGCCTTCTCTGTTTCCCCCTACTTATTTCCTTTAGTTTTCTTGGTAACTGGGTCATTGACCTGTGGTAGAAGACACATCAAAACACCCCATATTCTTTTTCTCTTTTTAGAAAAATCTGTCCTACCTTAAACAGAAAAACCAAACCAAATACACACGCATACTCAAAATCAGGCTAGTAATTTTTATTATTTTTACTTTTCTCTTAAGTATAACATTTTTAAGGAGAATTCTCTGCTTCCTTTTCAGCTCAAAGAAGTATAAAGCAGAAGTTAACTAAGCTTAAGTGTAAGATCACTGTACTTTTGGTTTAACATCCAGCTGGGACTGGGTAATACTGTAGCAATTTTCTGTTTCATTCATAGGACAGAATTCATGGATTGACAGAAGCTATTACCAGTGGAGGAAGCAAGAACATAAGCAGACATACACTGTGCACACTACAGCACACTGTCAATTTCCCAGACATAGTATCTCCTATGATGCTGGCAGCATTTCCTCCCTCCCTTAAAAAATATTCTCTCTTTATCTTTAACCTTTGGCATTTCAATTATGATGTGTCTTGGTGCAGTCCTCTTTGGGTCCAACTTGTTTGAGACTCTCTGTTTCCTGGACTTGTATGTCTATTTCCTTTATGAAATTAGGAAAGTTTTCTGGTATTATATTTTCAAATAAGTTTTCAATTTCTTTCCCTTTTCCTTTTGGCCCACCTATGATTCAAATGTTGGTATGTTTGACATTTTCTCAGAGACTCCTTGCCCTACCCTTATTTTGGGAGATTCTTTTTTATTCTTGTTGTTCTGAATGAATGCTTTTTTCTTTCTTATGTTCTAAGTCATTAATTTGAGTCTTGACTTCACCCATTCCACTACTGATCCCCTGTAAATTTTTCTTTACTTCATTTAGTGTAAACTGAATTTCGGCCTGGGTCTTTTTTATGCTGGTGAAGTACCCAATGAACTCATTGGGATACTCTTGGAGCATCCTAATAACGAGTGTTTTGAACTCTGCATCTGATAGATTGCTTATCTCCATTTTGTTTAGTTCTTTTTCTGAAGTTTTGTTCTGTTATTTTATTTGGGCCATATTTATTTGTCTCCTTATTTTGAGAGCCTCCCTGTGTTTTTTTCTACATATTAGGTAGAGCTGCTTTGATTCTCTGTCTGAGAAGCATGGTCTATTGTAGAAAAGTGCACCTATAAATTAGATGGAGTGGAACCTTGGTTTACTGCCAGAGCAAAGAAACCTGTGTGAACCAGGTTGATGGAGTCTCAGATATCGCGTTTGCTGTTCTGTGCCTCTGTGTTGGGGAGGACTCAGAAAAGGGACAATGGCCACTGCCTGGCCTCTAGAATTTTGTCCTGGAGGAGGCTGTTCCCCAGCACTTGCCCTGATGCCAGACACTTCAGTTTCTCCCTGTATGCCACTGGTGCCCTTCCAACAGCTTCCCCAGTGCTCCCAGAGGAAGTGAGTCTGTGTAAGTCCTAAGACCATTGTGGGCCCCTTAAGAGGAGACTCCTGAGCATCCCCCAATTTCTCCCACCCCCCTAATATCCCTGGTTTTTATAGCCAGAAGTTATAGGGATTTATCTTCCTAGCACTGGAACCCTGAGCTGGGTGGTCTGGTGTGTGGCTGGGATTCCTTGCTCTTAAGGTATCATTCCTAATTTTTATCCACCACACATGGGTGTGGGGCCACCCAATACACCTCTTCATGTCCCTGCATCTCCACCCCTCCTACAGTCTGGATGAATGTGACTTCTGTAATTCCTTGGTTATCAGACTTCCATACAGCTTGATTTTCTGACAATTCTCAGCAACAGTTGTTTTGTAATTTAGTTGTAATTTTGTGTGAGGAGGTAAGCCATGTTTATCTATTCCTCCAACTTGACCAGAAGTCTCCTAGAATTGCATCCCTTTTAGAATGAGAGAGGCATTGTCTTAATCAATGAGCCTTGGCATGATCTTGATCTTGCTTCTAACTCTGACTTCATTTCCTAGTGCTCTTCCCTTCCCTTAGTGTACTCCAGCCACACTTGCTTACTTACAGGTCTTGAGATATCACCAAGAGCAAGTCCCTTTTCTGGGCCCTGACACCTGCCACTCCCTGAGCCTGTAACCCCCTGCCTCCAGATGATCACATAAATTTGTGTTTCAGGGTCTCTGTTAAAATATCACCTCCACAGAAGTCTCTCCATGACTTTTTTATATAAATAGTATTCTAATTCCTCTCCATCACTTTACCCTTCTTTATTTGCTTAATAGAGTTTATCATATACTTATTGTTTAACTGTTCATTTTTCATTTTTTGTAATAGAGCATGAACCCAAAGAGAGTGGGGCTTATGTCCTTGTTCATTGCCATGGCCTCAGCACCCAGCTCTAGTCCTGGTGCATAATGGATGCCTCATAAATATTTGTTAAATTGATGAATTTAATAAGGTTTAATTTTTGTATTCACATGTATGTTTATCTTCTATTAAGGGCAAGTGACTCTATTAAGGGCAAGGTAAATGGTGTGCTTTTTAAATAAGTTAAGATAAAGAAACCCATTTAAAGAAAAATATTAAGTAGAAGAGTAAGTGTGACATACTCATGAGAGATATGAAAATGACTGACATTTGGAAAATGATGGTTTAAAAGCAAGACATGAAATAACAACAGTAGAATAGACCTGGAAGTAAGGCGAATACCATGTACTTATCCAAATCAGGATGCTGAATAATGAACTTTGCCTATTCCCAACTGCAGTCTTTTGCAGTGTTGAAGTACAATTTAACTGGCATTTACTGAGTATCAGCTCATGTTGGTGATTACAGGGGGAGCTTGAGAATGTGATGCAGAGTCCAATCCCACATTCAAAGGGCGAACCTTGGAGATGGCCATGGACACCACAATAGCAGAACGCAAAATGTGATCAGTACTATAAGGCCCAAAGAGGCTATATAAGAGCAACTTTTGTGTTTCCAGAGGCAATTGGGAAACCCTTCTCATAAAAGAAGTTTGAACAGAGCCTTGAAGAATGGGTAAGATTTCACTGGGCAGGAATGGGTGTCAAAGCATTCTAGACAGAAGGGACACTGGAGTAAAGCAGTAGATCATCTGGGGAAAAGAGATCACAGAGCACTATGGAAAACAAATATATGGACTAAGCAGAAAGCTCATGCTGAACTTCTGCCTGCCTGCTTTCATCTCTCTTTGTGGAACTTCACATTTGTCATCCAAAAACATTTCAGATGACTGTGTCCATGTCCCCAAGCACCTAGAAGGTGTCTCTGCCTCCAAAAAGGGAAAAAAAAATCCTCAAACCATTCTTTTTCTGTCTGCAAAGAAAATATCTAGAAAGCCCCATCCTGTCATTTCCATTATAAGCAAGCGGGAACCAATCAACCAATGTCCTAGATTTGAATTAAAGGGGTACCAAACCTAAATAAAAACTCTGGAGAATTGTGACCTTGTTTGCCAGAGCCCTGATTAGTTTCATGGACAGAGAACTACTCTCCATCAGCTCCAGGAATCCAAATAAATCTTTCCTCTGGACTATGAAGAGTACAGCCCAAGCAAAAAGGAAATCTCTTAATGAAGTTCTTCATTTCAGTGGGCAAAAGGATCCTTGAAAAGAGATTTCCCTTGATAGCCAAATATGTAATTTCCCTTCTCCCTCTCCTCAGCATCCCCTGATGTGTAATTAATGTCTTTTATATGACTTTATCTTGCTACTTTGCAATTTTGTGACCTCATATGTCAAGCTTATAACTTTAGGGTTCATTTATTAAAAGTTAACATAATTTAATGGAGGTACTTTATCTTCCCAAAGCACTTCAAAGTTAGCATCTTACTTAATTTTATCATAGTTCTTTGTCTTGAGTTACAGCATGGAACAGAAGATTCTAGGGAGGACTTAATGATATTTAATAATGCATAGAGAAATGAACCACCCTTCCCAGTGGCTCAGAAGCTCCTACTGGTCCCTAGTCTCTTCCTACATGCTAATATCTGATTTTGAAAAAATTTCCACTTGGAAGAAAACTACAGGAAAATCTCTCTCTCTCTCTCTCTCTCTCTCTCTCTCTCTCTCTCTCTCTCTCTCTCTCTCTCTCTCTTTCTCTCCTCCCTCTCTCTCTCTGCTCCCTCTCTTTCTCTTTCCTTCACTAATCAAAAAATAAACCATGAGGTGGGTCATTTGATCTTGATCTCCCTTTGTCATTAACATCTCATTTTAAACCAAAGTGTGTTTCACAGAATGTTAATGGCTGTTATGCAACCTCAATTTGGAGTCAAATAAACTTTAGGGAAAACTGAGTTAAACAAAGCTAAGTAAGTATATTTACTGAGGTCATGTGTGAGGCCTTTACTAATAGGTGGCTCTGCATTCTTAATACTCTAGAGGGCTATGTCATTTGCAGCTTTTCCCAAATTTAGTGTTTCCGTGGATCCCTGTTTTGATGTGGTATCTGGAGACATGAGTTCATCAACCAGTGTTAAAATAGAAAAGAAAAAAAGATGAAGGGGGAGTACTTAGCTCTGAAATGGACGCTCATATGTCTCCCTGAAATCGCAGTTCCCAGGGGAGTTCTGAACCACAGGGTAAGCCAGTTACAGGGTTGTGTTCAACTGGGAGGTGAAGTAAGAGCATTCCCTGTAGTTTTCAATCTAGCTTCACTCCAGTTTTCTCATCTGTATAATGGGAGAAATAATTCCTACCCCACAGAATTGTTCATAGAATCAATGGGATGATTAATTTTGAATCATGTAAGTAAAAATACTCAGTGAAGTAGCAGAGGTGAAACATGCATTCAGTTAATAGTGGCTGGTATTTCAAGGCCCTCCGGGCAGTGCTTCTCAAATTTTACTATGCATATAATCCCATAGGAGCTCACTTGTTACAATGCAGATTCTGATTCAGAAGGTCTGGGAAGGAGACTGAGATTCTGTGATCTTATGCTCTCAGTTTGGGAACTATACTTTGAAAAGCAAGCCACTCAGAGATGCAAAATTAACAACACACAGTCTCCACTTTTAAAGACTGCTAATATATGAAAATAAACTGCACATGCTGTTAACTAGCTCAATAGCAAGCAGAGTGCTGGTATAAACAAATCACTTTGGAAAACAAAGTCATTCTCACTCAGCCAGGCTTAATGGGGGAGTTTTCATTTTGAATGATGAGTAGACTTTGAGAAGAATAGAATCCAGGGTTCTGGCTATGCCAGGAAGGAAACACACTCATAGAGGTGAGAAAGGAGATGGGAAACTTAAGCAATGCTCACAGCCATAGGGAGCCATAAGATGTGGTGAAGGGGAGGAAGTAGGTATATAGTGGACCATGAACCTGGACACCTGTGTCTGTCATCAGCAAAGCAGTCTAGGGTAGTATTAAGCAAAACCATTTGTTTCCCAGGGCTACCACAAACTATCATGAC
Organism: Carollia perspicillata; assembly: GCA_004027735.1. Lineage (NCBI taxonomy): Eukaryota > Metazoa > Chordata > Mammalia > Chiroptera > Phyllostomidae > Carollia > Carollia perspicillata. The sequence goes on from PVKM010001979.1 coordinate 65,059, forward strand.
AAACTACCACAAATTGGGTGGATTAAAACAACAGTTCTGGAGGAGGCTAGAAGTCTGAATTTAGAATATTAGTAGGACCATGCTCACTCTGAAAACCCTAAGGGAGTCCTTGCTTTACTCTTTCTAGTTTCTAGGGGATTATCAGCAATCCTTGGCCTTCCTTGGCTTGCAACTGCATAACTCCAGTCTCTACAATTGTCATCACATGGCATTCTCCCTATGTGTCTCTGTTTTCATATGACCATCTTCTTATAAGTGTACTAGTCATACCAGACTGGGGGCCCAATCTACTCCAGTACCTTAACTAGTTACATCTGTAATGACCCTATTTCCAAATCAGGTCACATTCTGAGGAAAATGGTGTTAGGACATCAGCACATCTTTTTTGCAGAACACAATTCAAACTATAATAGCAAATCTATATACATTCATTGGGCCCAAGCAATCTCCTGTGCCCTATCTGATAAACTTCAAAAGTGACCTTTTCCCATTGAGCACTGTAGGCTAATGAGGGGCCATAGGTATGAACAACCTCTGCTTTCTCTATACTCATCATTTTCCAACTATGAAAGAATCTTTAGGACACCCTGAGGGCCACTGAACTGAGTTGACATTGAGGACCCATATTGGGAAAATCGGCAGCACTAGAATCCCACTGAAACCTTCTTTCCTTTTCTATCTGCTTCTATGGGAATGTTATGTAAGCCCCAAAAGCTCCTCCCTAATGTGTTCACATAGCAGGGCTCAGTAAAATGATGACTTAAAATGTCTTCCTTCCCAGACTCTATAAGAAGCAATGGCCTTGCATTCTTTCCTTTGTTCTTGCTCAGTGAAAGACTTATGGAAACACTGTCCAGAATGTGAATTTTGCAGGTGATAGAGGAGCACATTGGGCCACTTATTTTGTCAAACTATCCTCTTGAAAAAAATAGAATTTTAAAAAAATAAGTGGCTTTCTCTCTTTCAATTACATGTTCTCTGGATAGACAGATGAATTCATTGTTATCTAGGTACAAAACATCTCATGTTCCAAATAACACTACTTCTTAATGTCTTAAGGGTCACAGGCATGAAAAGAGCTTTTCACAGAAACCCTCTGCAAGGATGGCCGTGAGCAATAATAAGTTTTTAAAGCCCATTCTGTCAGACTTATTGTCCATCTCAGATTAATTCAGAGCATCCTTCATTCTGCTAAAATGAAGAAGTTGGCTTTACTATGTGGGCAGGAAAAAAAGGAAGATGTGGAAATAAAAGAACGTGAAATGAATATCTATTTTCAAGGTGGCTGTGACTGGTCACAGTCTTTGTCCAGGCTTCTGTCTCCAGTTGAACAAAATAAGCCCAAGAACCTATTTGGAGCTGGTAGTTAATTTTAAACCACATTTAAAGACTGCTAAGAAGCACTTTGGCCCCAATCCAGACCACAGCCAGCCCCACTGACTAAAAAGAAGCAAACACCAGCCTCTAGACATATTAGACACAGACCAGCAAGGTTTGACATTTTTATTTTCTCAGTCCTGTCCTAAGCAATTCAGTACATTGCCCAGGAAGGCAGAAACCTTAGAAATTGTAAGATGCCATGCTAAGGGAAAATAAACTACTCTTTACAGGTCAGGCTTAATTTTGCAAACTCCATTTCCTGGAGATAGTTGGCCTCTGGGCACTTACAGGATGATTAATCTTCTTGAAGTTTCATCTCCTCCCCTGAAATCTCCCCCAATCCTCCCAGACTGAATTAATCTCCCCTCCTTTGTGCTCCTATGGCACTTGATCCGTACCTCAATTATAGTTCTTATCACAATCTTAGAGGCATTACTGTTATTTCTGTGTGTCTTATCTCCCCTGTGAGACTCCAAGCTCTCTAAGGAACCACAGTTTGTCCTAGTCATTTTTGTATTTCTAGAATTTAGGACAGAGCATGGTATGACCTCAATAGATATTTATTGAAGAACTGAAGGATAGAAGTGAAAGAAGGATTTTTTTTTTTTGCTATCATTATCAAATGTTACTTTCTTCTATCATATATGGTCTCAATCAAATCTTTTAAAGGAGAGTTCTAGACACTTAAGAAATTCTGGGACTTTATTACTCCTTTCTAAAAGGAGTAATAAGGAGTAATAAGGAGTAAAAGGAGTAATAAGGAGTAATAAGGAGTAAAAGGAGTAATAAGGAGTAAAAGGAGAAATTAAATGAGTCAACAAACAAATGCACAGGGAAAACTCACTTCACATAGCCTTATTTGTTTTGGAGGGTCTGTAACTGGGCAGGAATGGAGGCAGACTTTATATCACTAAGAGTTCTTGATGTTGCAAGTAACAAAGTGAGGTTCTTTATTGGAATGATATAAGGAAGTTCACATAATGAAAAGAAACACTGGAGGACTGAGCTCCAAAAAATACAGGAAATGGGGTAGTTAAGGCACATGTACAGTAAAAACTAAGGAATGGCTTCAATTCATGGTTAAATGCAAGCATTGCTATAGGAATGATTCAACTCAACACTTCATCCCATCCTTACATCATGCCCTTCAAGATCCAAAAAAAAAAACCCAAAATAATCTAGTGGGTCTAAGTTGGGTCACACACCTGTCTCTAGTTTTAAGAATGTCCCTTCCATAAATGGGAAGTAATTTCCCAAGATATACGGTTTCCCAAAAGAAATCAAGAGAAGGGAGAATGAGTGCTTAGCAACCAAAAGACAGATAATGTCTAGTACAGTCTTACCTTGGAAAATACCCAAATTAAAAAACTAATCTTACAATTATTGGAAAAGATGAGACACTAAAATATTGTTTATTAAGTAGATTAGACTTGAAATTTAAATACAACACATTTGGACAAGTGCTGTCAAATAGTTTATCAACTATTCATGTTACCCACATATATCATGAGTTTTTCATCCTGTTAAATTGCTTAGGAAACCATCTTCTTAGTAAAAAGTTCGAAGGACCAATCTTGGAAGATGCCATCAAATAATGACTAAATTAGAAATTAGAATTAATGAGAATATTGAGGCAACTGAATTTCTGTCAACCCTTTTCTACCATCTCATGTGGGTATAGAACCTCTATTTGCAGCTAGGAGGAAAAATGGACAAACTGAGTTTAGTGAAATAAAACTCTAAAAAGTACTTTGTTGTCCATTTCTAGCTTCTCACTTTAATTAGCTCATGAAAATTCCATATTGTCAATAGATACTTACTGCATATCTCCTGCTAATAGTCTAAGCTTTCAAGTGCTCCTGTGCCTAAAATGCTATACTAAGATCTCTACATGCATTTTTGCTTAATATTTATAAGAATCCAACGAGAGTAGGCACTCTTGGTATTAGAAAACTATGAGTCAGAGAACTTATATAATTTTCCCAAGGTAATACAAATAGTAAAGGGCAGAACTAAAGTAAAATATGAAAATACTGATGTGGAAAATGAATGCATTACACATGCATCATGCATATAATTACATACATGGCTATTAACTTTAGAAATAATTTTCTGTAGCATTTAGATTCTCTATCTTTACAAAGGGTGAGTTCTCAGTAAATGTATGTTGAAAGTAGGACTTTATAATGTGATTCTAAAAATATGAATATCAAGAATTTTGTGGGTAGGGGAAAGGTGCATTAGCATAAAAGATCTTTTGATGTAGAACATAATGATTTGTTATCCCTGCTACTGACTTGGAAAATGGTTTTCAGTTGTTATAGTATGAGTAAATACTCAGGAAAAAATAATTGATTACGTTTCTTTTAACTTGTTGGTCTGTTTACCTAATCAATAGCTTATTAAATGCAGTGGTGGAGTACATTTTTTCTAGCATTAAAAAAAAACAAAAAACAAAGCAATCAAGAGAAAGTGACATTGGCATAAGGAAAGACACATAGACCAAGGAATAAAATTGAAAGTCCAGAAATAAACTTTTACATTTATGGTCAATTGATTTTCAACAAAGGCACATTAATGGAGAAAGAATAGTTTTTTTTAACAAATAGTTCAGGGAATATTCAGTGACAAAGAAATGAAGTTGGACCCCTACCTCACACCATATACAAATGTTAATCAAAGTGGATCATAGAACATATAAAAACTAAAACTATGAAATTCTTAGAATAAAATATAGGAGTAAGTATAATCTTGAATTAGGCAATGGCTTCTTAGAAATGATACCAAAAACATAAGCAAAAGAGGAGAAAAACAGATACTTTGGATTTCATCAAAATTAAAGAAAAACTTTGTTTCAAAGGACATATTAAGAAAATAAAAAGACAACTCATAAAATGGGAGAAAATCTTGAAAATCATATTTTCTAAAGTGGACTTGAATGCAGACTAGTGCAGCCACTGTGGAAAACAGTATGGAATTTCCTCAAAAAACTAAAAATGGAACTGCCTTCTGAATCAGAAATTCTACTGCTGGGATTATACCCTAAGAATTCTGAAACACCAATTCAAAAGAACCTATGCACCCTAATGTCCATAGCAGCATTATTTATAATAGCCAAGTGCTGAAAAAAGCTTAAGTGCCCATTAGTAAATGAGTGGATAAAAAAACAGTGGTACTGTAATTGAACAAGCATAAAATAATGTAAAAAAAAAAACAGCATTACATTTATGCAATGGAATACTACATAGAAAAGAAAGAAGGAACTCCTATGTTTTGCAACAATGTGTATGGAACTGGACATTACTATCCTAAGTGAAATAAGTCAGGCAGTGAAAGACAAATACCATATGATCTCATCTATAAGAGGAACTTAATGAAAAAAAATGAGCAAAACAGAACCAGAGGCACAGAAACAACCAATAGACTGACAGTGACCAGAGGGGAAGGGAGCAGGGCAAGGGGGATGACGGTGGAAAGAACAGGAAGGGACTAGTCAATGAACATGTATGAATGACCCATGGATGTGGACAACAGGGTGAAGATTGAGTGTGGGAGCAGGGGGTAGGATGGGCATAGAGGAGCAAAGGAGAAAAAGCTGGGACAACTGTAATAAAACAAAAGTAAAATATTTAATAGAAAA